>PVIU01010351.1:0-70758 GCA_004026605.1 Ondatra zibethicus | reverse complement strand
CTTGTGATCTGAGTATGGGTCAGACCTGGAAAATATAGCATAATTGTCTATAGTTGGCCGATGACAATTTATGCTGGAGGGGATGTGGGGGTAAAAGGAACACTCCTTCATTGCTGGTGGGAGTGCAAACTAGTACAGCTGCTTTGGATACCAGTATGATGATTTCTCAGAAAATTAGAAAGCAACCTTCCTCAAGACCCAGCAACAACACTGTTGGGTATATAGCCAAAGGATGCTCAGTCATTCCTTTCCTACTTCTGTCCATTTTATTTCTTTCACTTGCCTTATTGTTCAGTCTGAAATTGCAAGTACTTTGCTGCATAGGAGCCAAGAAAGGGCTGACATTAAGAGAGGGGGTGTTTTTGTTTTTCTCCATATAATGTTGACTGTAGTTTCTTGCCTAAGACTTTGTTGCATTGAAGTGTGTCCATTTTACTAATTTCTTCAAGGATTTTATCTTGAAGGGAAGTTGAACTTTGTCCAAGATCCTTTTCTATTATTGATATAATTATGCAATTTCTGTCTTTGAGTCTGTATGTGCTATATTACGTTTATTGTTTTGTGTGTGCTGAGCTATCATTGTGTCCTTGGATGGAACCACCTTTGTCATGGTGTATGATCTTTGTAAGGTGTTGTTGAATTAATTTACTTTATTGGAATTTTTGGCATCCATGGTCATCAGGAAAATTGATCTTCAATTTGCCTTTTCAAATTAGTAATTCATCATTATTATTATTCCCTTTAAAATTTTATGGAATAGAATAATTCAAGGGACATTGAAATTATCTTTTAAGATATTGGATATAATCTAGCAATCAATTTATCCAAGTATTGTTTTTTTTAAAGTTGGGAGACTTTTTTATTATGCTTTCAATCCCATTGCTCATTGTAAATCTGGTTACAATCTTTATTGCCACCTCACTTAATTTTGGTAGTTCATATGTATCTAGAAATTACCCACTTAGTCTAGATTTCCCAATATATTGAAATATAGGTTTTCAAAGTATTCCCTAATGACCTTTGTATTTCATGGATACCTGTTGTAATATACCCCATTTCATCTCTGACTTTTATTAATTTGGGTCCTCACTATGTCTTTTGGTTAGCTTGGTGTCTAGCCCTATAGTTAATGGCATGCACCTGGAGAATGGGACCTAAGACTGAGGGTGGGCTAAAGTCTCATCCAATAGCGGGCTTTATTCAGAGCATCGGGCAATTTATATTCTGAGTGTTAAGACGAATCACATGAGTGAGGGTGAGGTCTTTACGTTACCAACTGCCACTGTGTTGAGGTCATTTATGCCTTTACCTCCAGTGGTGTTTATGGAATTGGGTGTGCTGAAGTTTCATATGTATTGTGTTTAGAATATTGTCTTGATAGTGCAGGGTTCCTCCGTTAGTATATACCTTTTTTTTTTCTAATGCTGATTTGAAATAGGATACCACTCCACTGCCTTTGAATGCCATTTTCTTGGAATATCCTTTTCCATCCTTTTAATCTAAGGCTTAGTTTGTTTGCCAATAAAAAGCATTTCTTGCAGGCAACAAATACTTGGGTACTGTTTTTAAATCCAATCTATAAGTCTGTGTGTTTTAGTAGGAGAATTGGGGTCATTAACATTTAGAATTCTTACTTGCAAGATACATTATTTCCTTGCATATTGCCGTCTTTGTTTTTTGACACACTTCAGTTGCTTTTCTATTATTGCTGTGTTCCCATGAACATTTTTCTCTTTTCCTTTGATGTATGGGGCATTTAAAGAAGTATTTTCTGCAGTGCAGGCTTAGTTCCCAAAATTTTAAGTTTGCATTTATTGCAGAATGCTTTAGTTTCTCCTTCAATTATGAAGGGAACCTTTTCTGGATACAGTTCTCTGGGTTGGCAATTGTCTTCTTTCAGGGCTTGAAACACATGGTTTCACAGCCTAAACTAGGGTTCTATTGAGAGGTCTGTTAACTGCTCAAGTCTTTCTTATTTAATCCAGCCTTTATGTGCAACTTGGTGTTTCTGTTTTGCAGCCTTGAATGTTCCTCTGTGTATTTAGTGTTTTACTGTAATATGTTTGGGGAGGCTCTTTCTGTTTGTCTGCCTACTGCTCTAAATGCTTCCCCTGGATGATCATGTGTTTCCTATGCCTGGGAATTTTGAGCCGTGATTTTATTTAAAATGTTCTCTGTGCCCTTGCCTTATCTTTCCTCCTACTCTTTCCCTACTTAGAGTCAGCAAGTTCGTTTCACATCAGAGATCGTGCATGTTCTCTCTGCACTTTCTTATTGTTTCTTTTTTTCTTGTCTATTTCAGCTCTCTTGTCTTCAGGTCTTGATGCACTGCCTTTTGCTTTCTTGATCTAATCTCTGTGCAAAGTTTTTTTTTTATTACCAGAATTTCAAGTTGGCTTTTCTATATTTCTCTTTACTGAATTCATCATTCATTTTCGTGTGTTGTTTTCAATATTTCATTGAGATCTTTGCTTTTATCCCCTTTTGATTCATTAAAGACTTTGTACCTTCTTTGGCTTCTGGAATATTCTTTTAATCATTCCCTTTAACTCATTGTCTGGGACTTCATCTACTCTCACTCTTTGGAAACATCACTGTGGAGTTGTTGGATTTTGATTTTCATAGCTCTTGTGTTTCTGCACTGGGACCCTGTACATCTTGGACTATTTCATTGGTTTATTTTCTAATATATAGTATTTTTTTTCGTTTGAAGCACTTACAGAGTTCAGGCAGGACTAGGTTGTGGTTGAGTTGATGGCAGTGTCTACCCTCTGAATTCAGTATTAAACACTCAACATTGTGCTCAGGGTCTCAGGCCTGGTCTCCAAACCATTCTTAGGGAAGAAGACTAGAAAGCAACTATAAATGACTGATAAACTCATCATGAAAATACAGTAAAGAGAAATTAAAAACAGCTACCCTCACAGCTCCAATATTGTTAGAAGTATAAAGATGCAAGGGTGTTATCATACATGCTAAAAAGAGATTAGATGTGCGTGGAAGAGCCATAAAAGGAGTAAGGCTAGTTGATAGTGTTAGAGCAATTGAGAACAAAGGGGAAAGTGATGGCAAGAGTGATAAAGAAGAAATGAGACAGGTCATATTCAGCTACACACAGAAGAGAAAGGAAAACGCAAAGAAGCTAAGAGAGTGAGAATAATGAGTGGGAGATGGGGAACCATGATAAATGATAGAGTGAGTGAGAGAGTGAGAAGGAGTGAGAGAGGGAAAGAGGTTTTATTTAAAACTAAAAAAGAGTAAAACACATGGGATGGAAAGAAGAAAGAAGGCAGAGCAAGAGCAGAGGTTTAAATATTAAAGTCTAGGCACAGTAATTCATGTCTGTGATTCTAATCCTTGGGATACTGAGGCAGGGAGATCACCAGCCCAAGGCCACTCTATTTCCTGTGGTGAGTTCCTATAAACATAAAAAATAAAATGACGAGAAATGATAAGAGAAAAGTAGAGAACACAGGACATTTAAGGAAACAGAATAAACTCAGGTGTTATTTAAATTATTCAGTATAGCTTAAGCAGTCTGTTTAAAAAGCATACTGCCAGAAAGAGGGAAAATAAATAAAATAAAGTAGAAATATAAATAATGTGATTGTGGTGGTACACGCCTGTAATCCCAGGAATTGGGAGGCAGAAGAAGGTCTGTGAGTTTGGGGCCAGCCTGGTCTACAGAGCAAGTTCTAGGACAGTCAGAGCTACAGAGAAACCCTGTCTCGAAAACAAAACAAACTAGAAAAATAAATATAAATAAAAAAACTGAAATTAAAAATAACAACAAAATCAGAGCTACCAGTACCACCTTCCCATCCTGTAGGGTTGCAGCTTGCATAGGCAGGATGGCAAAGTCTGTGTTTGTACCTGGTAGCTTTACCTTCATTGGTTGTTTGGGTTGGTGCCCCATCCCCGGGTGGGGAATGGGGGGAGCCTGTTTGGTTTTATGGTTGACTTCCTTATTGTTTTCCTGACAGTCGGAGGGTATGGTTCACATGCAGGACACAAGTTATTGTTGTTCTAAGTCAGTGGTTCTCAACCTTCCTAAGGTTGCAACCCTTTAGTACAATTCCTTATGTTGTGGTGAGCCTACAACTATAAAATTGTTTTTGTTGCTACTTTGTAGCTCTTATTTTGCTACTGTTGCAAATCATAGTGTAAATATTTGCTATGAAGGATAATCTTAGGTGACCCCTGTGAAAGATCATTTGACCACCCCCCAGGAAGTCTGGACCCACAGGTTGAGAACCACTGCTCTAAATGTGTCTTGGGATGGGATGAGCTGATGGCAAACTTCTCACTGGCAGGCCCTAGACCTGTGTGATTTTCAGCTTCTGGGCTTGTGTGGGGGACCACGGTGGACAGCTTTACTGCCACGTATATTTTCTGTGCACGGCACATGTAGCATTAGGTCTTGCTGGTTGGGGTTTCTGTCCTGCCCAGTTCACACAGTCTTTAGGTCCCAAAGAAAATCACACAGAGGTCTCCATAAGTTACAAACTGATTGGCCCATTAGCTCAGGCTTCTTATTAGCTCTTATAACTTATATTAATCCATTATTCTTATCTATGTTAGCCATATGGCTCAGTACCTTTTTCAGCGGGGCAGGTCACATCTTGCTTCTTAGGTGGTTGAGACAGGACTGCAGAAAGAGCTTCCTTCTTAACAGAATACTCCTGTTCTCATTGCCCCACCTCTACTTCCTGTCTGGTTTTCCTGCCTATACTTCCTGCCTGGTTACCAGCCAATCAGTGTTTATTTAAAATATAATTGACAGAATATAGAATTGTCCCACACCACTTCCCCCTCTTTTTTATTTTGTTATTTTGTATTTTTTTAATTTTTCCTTTCAAAAATTACACTTCCTCCCCTTTTCCTATTTCCCTCCACTCCCCCACAAACCCTCCTCCCTCCCCTTCCATGCTTAAGAGAGGGCAGGGTACCCTGCCCTGTGGGAAGTCCAAGATCCTCCCCCTTCCATCCCGGCCTAGGAAGGTGTGCATCCAAATACACTAGGAACCCAAAAAGCCATTACATGCAGAAGAGACATGTCCCAGAGCCATTATCGATGACTTCTCAGTCCGCCCCCATTGGTAGCCACATTCAGAGAGTCCGGTTTGATCACATGCTTGTTCAGTCCCAGTCCAGCTGGATTTGGTGAGCTCCCATTAGATCAGGCACACTGTCTCAGTGAGTGGACCAACTCCTCATGGTCCTGAATTCCTTGCTCATCATCTCCCTCCTTCTGCTCTTCAACTGGACCTTGGGATCTCAGTCCATTGCTCTGATGTGGATGTGGGTCTATGTCTCTATCTCCATCCATTGGATGAAATTTCTATGGTAATATTCAAGATATTCATCAGTGTGACTATGGGACAAGGCCAGTTCAGGCACCCTCTCCTCTGCTGCCCAAGGACCTAGCTGGGGACATCCCCATGGACATCTGGAATCTCCTCTAGAGCCTAGTCTCTTACCACCCCTAAAATGTCTCTCTTGATGTAGATATCTTCTTCCCTGCTCCTATATCTGCCCTACCTCCATCTCCAACCTCCCACTCCCCCTAGTTCTCCCCAGTCCTTCCCTTCTCCTTCCCCTAACCCCTTCCCCAACCTCCACTCCCACCCCTGTGCTCCCAACTTTTGCTCGGTGATCTTGTTTGTTTCCGATTTCCAGGAGGATCTATATATGTTTTTCTTTGGGTTCACCTTGCTATTTGGCTTCTCTAGGCTTGTGAACTATAGGCTTAATATCCTTTGTTTATGGCTAGAGTCCACTAATGAGTGAGTACATACCATATTCATCTTTTTGGGTCTGGATTATGTCACTAAGGATAGTGTTTTCTATTTTCATCCATTTGCATGCAAAATTCAAGATGCCATTGTTTTTTACCACTGAGTAGTATTCTAATGTGTATATATTCCACACTTTCTTTATCCATTCTTCCATTGAGGGGCATCTAGGTTGTTTCCAGGTTCTGGCTATTACAAATAATTCTGCTATGAACATAGTTGAACATATGCTTTTGTAGTATGATTGGGCATCTCTTGGGTATATTCCCAAGAGTGGTATTGCTGGATCCTGAGGTAGGTTGATTCCCAATTTCCTGAGAAACTGCTACACTGATTTCCAAAGTGGTTGCACCAGTTTGCATTCCCACCAGCAATGGATGAGAGTTCCCATTACTCCACATCCTCTCTAGCATAGGCTATCCTTGGTGTTTTTTATTTTAGCCATTCTGACAGGTGTAAGATGGTATCTCAAAGTTGTTTTGATTTGCATTTCCCTTATCGCTAAGGAAGTTGAACATGACCTTACGTATCTTTTGGCCACTTGAATACTTCTGTTGAGAATTCTCTGTTCAGATCATTACCCCATTTTTAAATTGGGTTATTTAGAATTTTAATGTCTAGTTTCTTGAGTTCTTTATATATTTTGGAGATCAGACCTTTGTCTGATGAAGGGTTGGTGAAGATCTTCTCCCATTCAGTAGGATGCCTTTTTGTCTTACTGACTGTGTCCTTGGTTTACAGAAGCTTCTCAGTTTCAGGAGGTCCCATTTATTCATTGTTGCTCTTATTGTCTGTACCACCGAGGTTATACGTAGGAAGTGGTCTCCTGTGCCCAAGTATTGCAAGCTACTTCCCACTTTCTCTTCTATCAGGTTCAGTGTGGTTGGATTTATATTGAGGTCTTTAATCCATTTGGACTTGATTTTTGTGCATGGTGATAGATAAGGATCTATTTTCATTCTCCTACAGGTTGACATCAGTTATGCCAGCACCACTTGTTAAAGATGCCTTTTTTCTTCCATTGTATAATTTTAGCTTCTTTGTCAAGTGTGAGGTGTTCATAGGTTTGTGGATTAATATCTGGATCTTCAATTTGATTCCATTGGTCAGTGTCTCTGATTTTGTGCCAATACCAAGCTGTTTTCCATACTGTAGCTCTGTAATAGAGTTTGAAGTCAGGGATGGTAATGCCTCCAGAAGTTCCTTTATTGTATAGGATTGTTTTGGCTATCCTGGGCTTTTTGTTTTTCCATATAAAGTTAGTTATTGTTCTCTCAAGGTCTATGAAGAATTTTGTTGGGATTTTGATGGGGATTGCATTGAATCTATAGATTGCCTTGGGTAGAATTGCCATTTTTACTATATTGATCCTACCAATCCAAGAGCATGGGAGACCCTTCCATTTTCTGGTATCTTCTTTAATTTCTTTCTTTAATGCCTTAAAGTTCTTGTCAAATAGATCTTTCACTTCCTTGGTTAGTGTTACCCCAAGATACTTTATGCTATTTGTATCTATCATGAAAGGTGATGTTTCTCTGATTTCCCTCTCTGCTTCTTTTTCCTTTGTGTATAGGAGGGCTACTGATTTTTTTGAGTTGATCTTGTATCCTGCCACATCACTGAAGGTATTTATCAGCTGTAGAAGTTCTTTGGTAGAGTTTTTGGGGTCACTTATGTACACTATCATATCATCTGCAAATAATGAAAGTTTGACTTCTTCCTTTCCAATTCGAATCCCCAAGATCTCCTTATTCTGTCTTATAGCTATTGCTAGAACTTCAAGCACTATATTGAAGAGATATGGAGAGAGTGGACAGCCTTGTCTTGTTCCTGATTTTAGTGGAATCGCTTTGAGTTTCTCTCCATTTAATTTGATGTTAGCTGTTGGCTTGTTGTATATTGCTTTTATTATATTTAGATATGATCCTTGTATCCCTAATATCTCTAAGACCTTTATTATAAAGGGGTGTTGAATTTTGTCAAATGCTTTTCAGCATCTAATGAAATGATCATATGGGTTTTTTCTTTCAGTTTATTTGTGTGATGGATTACATTGATAGATTTTTGTATGTTGAACCAGTCTGCATCTCTAGGATGAAGCCTACTTGATCATAATGAATATTTTTTTGATGTGTTCTTGGACTCGTTTTGCCAGTATTTTATTGAGAATTTTTGCACCAATGTTCATGAGTGAGATTGGTCTGTAATTCTCTTTTCCGGTTGCGTCTTTGTGTGGTTTTGATATCAGGGTAACTGTAGCTTCATAAAAAGAGTTTGGCAATAACTCTTCTGTTTCTATTATGTGAAATACATTAAGGAGTATAGGTATTAGCTCTTCTTGGAAGTTCTGGTAGAATTCTGCATTAAAACCATCTGGTCCTGGGCTTTTTTTGGTTGGGAGATTTTTGATGACAGCTACTATTTCCTTGCTACTTATAGGTCTATTTAAATTGTTCACCTGGTCTTGATTTAATTTTGGTATATGGTATTTATCTAAAAAACTGTCCATTTCTTTTACACTTTCCAATTTTGTGGCATACAGGCTTTTGTAGTAAGACCTAATGATTCTCTCAATTCCCTCAGTGTCTGTTGTTATGTCCATAGTCCATTTTTGGGGCATGTGGGCATATTATTCCAGGCTACTTCCTGTTGGTTGGGGCACTGATAATCTTATGGGGACCTAAAGAAAATTTTGAATTATGATCAAGTCCTGACTGGAGTATCCTGTAAGACTCGATCATCTCAAGCAGCATTCTTGAATCTGTTCTGGATATAGAGCCCAGATATCTGGTCCATCTGTTCCTACTGGAGATTTCTTCCTTGATTAAACCTGATTTTTCTTAACTCAGAATGAATCCACAGTCTCTCATTTCCTGTGGAAACAAAAGCAAAATCTCTTCTCCAAAGTAACAGTCCTTTTGACTTCAACTTTGAAGTCAAGGTATTTTTAAAATACCTATCTTAGATTAATTTAGCAGCATTTATAAGCAAATATTTTTTAGCAGCTGTTGCCCCTTTCTTAGCATTCAAACAATTCAAAGAGAGCATAATAACATACAGTATCTAGATTCTCTGTGTGTTTTCCATTTTTATGCAGCTTTATTTTAAACTCAATTTCTTTTAATTTTGATTTTTGGCTTTTTGAGACAGGGTTTCTGTGTATCTTTGTCCTTGAACTCACTCTGTGGGCCAGGCTGTCCTTGAACTCACAGAGATCTGCCTGTCTCTGCCTCCCAGGCATTGGGATTAAAGGTGTGAGCTACCACATCTTGAAGTCACCGAGGTCAGTCTAAGCCTGCCTCCCGAGTGTTGGGATTAAAGGTGTGTACCACCACACCCAACTACTCTCTTTCTTTTTTATTTTAAGGAACTTAACCTTTTTCTTCAACCTGTTGGGCTGCTGGGACAAACAAAGGGACCCTCTACTTTCAACAACTGGTGCTTTAATGTGGTTAACTAATGCCATGTAAAACCTGAGAGGGCTTAAAAAGGAATTCTAGACACAAATATAGAGTTTAACACAGCTTTTTGCTGTTTGCTGGTGGGGTGCCACAGAGAGATTTTCCTGACTCAGCAATAGTAGCAGGGAAAAAAAGCCACATCATTTTAAAACAAGGCTTCTGGGCCCTGCTGTCCATGCAAACTCTGGCTATGGAGCATTTGTGGGCCCGGGTGTTTGTGTGCCCACTCAGGGTTGGGAAGAAAGTAGCTGAGACTGTGCCCATGGATTGGCTCTTCCTGCCTGCCAGGCAGCGAGATCAGGCTTGGGCAGGTGGGAGAGCATGGCGGATTCCTGCTGCCATACACAGAGATGTTTCCAGGCTGCACAGTGCTCTGCATGGCAGATTTGGCTGTAACTCAGATAAAAAGAGTTTGTGTGCTGCCCACTCATTCTCAGAGTTAAAGTGCTGAGTGCAGCTCCTACCTGGCAGCCCCAGAGCTAGCAGAAATGTTATGTCCATCATTTTGAAATTGGAGAGAGGTGGAGCCAACATCCAGAGCAGCTGCAACCAAGCTGCTTAGCATTTTAAAAGCTCTTCAAGACTAGAGGATTAAAGACAATGCAATAGGACAGATTCAGACATAAAAGATCTCTAAATGGGTTAGATAAACGTATGTAGGCTTGGGAGAGAGAAGAAAAAGAGTATAGAAAGTCATAAAATAAAGTTAATGCTTAAAAAAGGGTAAAGTATTTAAAGAAACAGAGTACAGATAGTTATAGATTAAAAGAAATAAAAATAAGCCACATAAAAATGGAAAATTCATAGAGAGTATGCATTGTGTATGTTATTGTGTTATTTTTGGATTTTTGACTGTGAAGGAGCTAAGTACAGAGAGACATTTCATTGTATCAGCTGCTAAGCTAAACCAGCATATATTATAAAAATATTATGACTTCAGAATTTGGGCCTAAGGATATGATGCTTTGGAAAAGGGGTTCTTCTTTTGTTTTCACAGAGAATGATACCCTATGGATTGCTTCTAGACCAATATGGTATGATAGACCGTGCCCTCCTGAAAGGTTGCCCTAAATACCCTCAAAAACTTACTTTGCTCAACTGCCAACTGAGATGAACCTAGAATACAGGATATACCATGAAAGACCAGATTAACAGCACCCCCATACAGCATGAAGCAGTTTGAAGAGAAAAAACTATGCCCATATTCCCAAATATTGTTTACAAATGTTCTTTTACATTTAAAGGGGGATATGATATAGATATGAACAATTTGTATTGGTATGGATTTTGCTTTATTGATATAAATTTAAGGTCAATTTTGTTATCTGCATATTTCTGATCTTGATTAATGTATTGTGATTGTGTAGTTCATTTAAAAAATGTAACGTATAATTAGGAAATATAGGTTGTTAATGGATAATCATCTATAATAGTCAAGCTTGTAGTCATGTTAGATTTTCTAGATGTGCATAAATATATTTCAGATAGGTATTCTTTATATATTTCAAAGACTACAGAATATGGCATTTAAAATGTTTTAATAACTTAGGGCTTTTCATGACAATGAGACATGTCTGCTCCTGGCAGCACCAAGCTACTTCCTGAGGAAGATGAGCATCGAAGAGGCTCCTTATGGAGTTGGTTAGCCATTTGGTCAAGAAACTTCTCTTGCCTGGACTGATGCATAAACTGGACATGAAGAACCTGCAGAGAGATGACTGCCGAACTTGCCTAAAGGTGAGATGATCCTTCGGGGTTCCTGCTTCATGAAAGAGACTGTGAGACATTCTGCAAGACATAGAAGAAAGTGACTGAACTGTCTTTAAAATTTTCAGCTTCGTGGAAAAGTTTGCTGGATACTATGGGCCTGTAGGCTGAAGATGGATGCCTCAATGGTACAGAACTTTGGGTGACTGTTCAGGAAGTGAGGTGAGTTTTGGAAGTTGCTTATAATGCACTTCCTGTTTACTTAAGTAATATTATTTCCTTCTGGAGTCTTTGATGGAGTTGAAGAATTTATAGATATGGTTTTCCTTAGTTATAATAAAAGATAAAGTAGATGTAAATATTGTAACTGTAATTCTTGCTTGATAACTGTTTTGTTATATGTAATTTTACTATGTTAAAGTTAAAGCTTCCTTTTTGTTTAAACAGGAAAAGGGGAAATGGTGTAGGAGGTTCTTCTGTCTATGTGTTGCTTTCATTGGTTGAATAAAGAAACTGCCTTGGCCTTTTGATAGGGCAGCACTTAGGTACACAGAGTAGACAGAATTGAATGCTGGGAAGAAGGGCAGATGAAGAGAGCCGCCATAGAGCTGCCAGGTCAGATATGCTGAATCTTTCCCAGTAAGCCATGACCTCGTGGTGACATGAAGATTATTAGAAATGGGTTGAATCAAGATGTGAGAGTTAGCCAATAAGAGGCTAGAACTAATGGGCCAGGCAGTGTTTAAATGAATAGTTTCTGTGTGATTATTTCAGGTGTAAGCTAGCCGGGTGGCCGGGACAGAACAAGGGCCCTGCTCCCTACAACAGGCACATCTCTCCTTTGCAGACCTCTGAGATATAGCTTCCCTGTTTGCTGTGCAGCTGAGGTGGGACCAACTCCCATGGACATCTGAGGCTTCCTCTGGAGCTCTCTAAGACCCTAACTCAAAACTTCCCTCCTGAAGCTAGAAGAGTTTTGGAAGCAGACTCCAGATCCCTGTCTGGTGGGGCACTCAACAGCGAGTCTGGTGTTAGCTGGTGTGTTTTCTTTCCATCTCTGCTTCCCCTTCAGCTGCTCATAGGCACCCACCTTCATTCTGAACATGCAGCGCACACTCTATGAAACTGTTTGGTCTCTAGAATGGGTTCCTGCCCTGTTCAGTTGCTCATGTTCTGTGCTCCAATCTGTGACCTCCTCTTGTTCTGTTCCATTTTCTGAAGTTTTCTTTTTCTGAAAAAAAAAAAAAAACTTAACTAAGAGCCATCTCTTCCTTCCACTAGTGTTGTAGTGTTGCCTTCTATCCCGTGCGCCTCCATGCTGGAGCTCCAAAGATGTCCTGTTTTTCAGACCTTCTTGCACGGAGCTTCTCTGTCACACAAAGACCAGTGCAGAATATTGAAAACAGCCTGCGGTGGAACGGCGGGCATCCGGATGGTGAAAGTCTTCACTCACTACAGTGAAAGCTCCTTTCAGCCTCTCACTCCCGGGGTTCACCCCTCATCTCTCCTGACTCCTCTGTCTGAAGAACTGCTCTGGGGATTTCCAAAGCCCCAGCACCCCCACACCTTGAAGATGGGGCAGGCGTGCCCCATTCTGCTGCTTTCACCTTGAGGCTACTCATTGCCCAATGGGAAGGAAGTCAGCTTCCCTTTCAGACAAAGTGACTACAGGATCCAACATACATGCCTAGGATGGGTCCTTCTGGGTTGTTGGTTTGGAGAGTGGAGTGGAACTTCCCACCCATGCATCGGTGTCTGCCTCCTCATGAAAATTAGGGGGATGGGTGGGACCAAATGGAGGCAGCAGCCTGCCTTCATTCCTTTCTTCCACTCAGGATAGTATCATCTGAGAAGGTGACCTGTAAAGGTGAACACTTGGAGAACCAGGCTCTGAGGTCCCTGGGGGTCTAGGGAGAACCCTAGAAATGTAGCTCTGTAGTACTTAGGTCAATCCTCCTGCCCCGGCCTCTCAAGTATTAGGATTATGAGTTTCATCCTGCTGCCTAGAAGTTGTGCTCTATGTGAAGGGGACCCAGTTGGGCAAGGTGACCTCGTGGTGGCCTCCTGTTCTGTCTTGGAAACTGCCACAGCTTGCCGCAGACTGCACTACGGAGATTCGATTCTTATGGTGAAGGTGGTGTGTGTTAACTGTGGAGATCTGCAACAGAGTTCCCTGAAAGGGATGGGGGCTTGTCAGAGGTTTTTATTTTAAATGACGGGATTATGGCTACACAATTGTACATTCTTTATGCACATTTTAAACAGAAGAATGAGAACTTTTCAGAGAAAAATGAAATCCTTTAATTAGAAAGCACTGAATAAGCAGAGCAGGAAATCTTACCCCCACTTCCAGCTCTGCCCATGTCCTCAGAGGGCCCAAGAACAAGCATGAAGACTTCGGTTCTTCGGAAAAGGACCCTGCTGCCAAGCAGTTTTGAAAGAATGAGGCTATCAAATGGTGGAGTTGGGACAGACTCAAAGTCAGTGTGTTCCCAGAGCCTGGAGAAACTGCTGCAAGTGTACAGACGTAGGGTGGACCGTCAGCATCTTCTCCAGGATGCCATCCGTGTAATGCCCAGGCTGGAGCTGGTGGGTGGGAAACCTCAACTACTCAGAGGGGCATGGCATCCATCAAGGAACGGTGGAATGGATACGGGTAGCACATTTCAGACCCACCAGATCCTGTGGGGAGATAGAAGCTCCAGTCACTGTGACAAGAAATGCCTCCCAATGGGACTGCATGCATTAGCTCTTTGGGAATCTAGTCTATTTGGATGCACACCTTCCTAGGCCGGGATGGAGGGGGGAGGGCCTTGGACTTCCCACAGGGCAGGGTACCCTGCCCTCTTGTAAGGATGGAGGGGAAGGGAGGAGGGTTAGTGGGGGAGCGGGAGGGGACTGGGAGAAGGAGAGAAAGTGTAAATTTTTGAATGGAAAAAAAACTTTAGATAAAAGCAGAAAAAAAAAGAAATGCCTCCCAATCAGGGGCTCTCGTCAGGGATGACATTCTCACGGGGGACACGGCAATGTGGACAGATTTTGAGCATCTTAGGAACAGAGGGGTTCGCTGACATCTCACAGGAGCAGGTCAGATGTGTACTATCCCAGGTACACAGTGTCTTGTGGATGGAGGCCATCTGTACCACCCACTAGCCCAAGTGTCTAATGTCTCATAGGTCAAGGCCACATGTACCACCACCATCCCAGGTTCATGGTGGCTCCTGAATAGAAGTCAGGTGTACCATCCATAGCGGCTGTTCTCGCCCTTCCTAATGCTGCGACCCTTTAATACAGTCCCTCATGTCGTGGTGACTCCTAAACATAAAATTATTCATAACTGTATTTTGCTACTGTTATGAATCATAACGTAAATATCTGATATGTGACCCTGGTAAAAGGGTCACACCCTAAAGGGGTTGTGACCCACCAGTTAAAAACTGCTGATCCACAAGCTCAATGTTTATAATGCCTTATGGGTAGAGGACATATCCTCTGAATAGCATAGACCCCACTATAGTAGATTAGGTGTTGCGCTTATGCATCACTAGTTTTGCAGTTAAGAATTTCTAGTCTACCTACAGCTGAATGTCTGAATGGGACCAGACTAGGCCCTCTGCATGTGGATGACAGTTGTGTGGCTTGGTCCATTTGTGGGGCCCCTGATAGCAGGACCAGGATCTATCCCTGGCGCATGAGCTTTTTGGAGACCATTCCCCATGGTGGGATACCTTGTTCAATCTTGATGCAGAGGGGAGGGGCTTGGTCCTGCCTCAACTTGAGTGTCTCAGGCTTCATTGACTCCCCATGGAAGACTTCATCTCTTTTGGGGAGTGGATGAGGGTGAAGAGTGAGGGGGAGGGAGGGGGGACTGTGGTTGGTATGTAAAATGAAGAAAAAAAGAAATCTAGCCTAAAGCACACGACAAAACCTGCGCACGCATGTGCACGCATGCGCACATATACACACATTCACGATCAGGCTGTGTACCCCAAAGCATTCCTCTGACATTGCCCTTACAGTATTTCTCTTAGAGCTAACTCTTTAAATCATATTTCAGATCACAGCTTCTCACCCCTGTCACGGTGAGACATGACATGCAGACAGCAGGCTTCCTAGCTCACCTATCCTCATCCTGTCCCTGCCCGTGGTCTTTCTTCATGCTTCGTGACATGCCAGGGTTGCTCAGGCTGCTGGACCTTGCCCTTGCTGCTACCTCTGCCTGGAGTGTTCTTTTCCACATGTGGCCAGTTTATTTCTGCAGTTCTCCTAACGGTAGAACTCAAGACGCGCTATCAGAGTTGCTCTGCCCACCGTGTCTTAACGCATCTCTATCTTCTATCTTGGTTCAGAGCACCTGCCCCTTCCTGCCAGCACAGTGCCTATTTACCGGATTGCACTTGTTATCCATATTCTCCACCTGTCAGAGAACACAGTCGCCCTGACTATGGCAAAGCCTGGCATGCACAGATGTTAGATACACATCTGCCAGCTTGCTCACTAGATCAGTAATAGAGGGGAAAGTGGTCCTTATGGCATCTCAATAAAAAAGTAAGCTAGATAAAAACAAGTTTATAAACTGAATGAGACAAGACAATAAAATTCCATCAATAAGTTTAGGAATGTAAAGCAAACATTTGCTGGGCTGCTTAGATGTCACAAGTTCTCATCAGATACGTGGTTAGAAGAAGGAAAATCATACACAATGGTAACCTGATGGGAGACCAACTTACATGGTTCAGACCCTTATTTTATGGGAAACTGGACAAGTGGGGTCGGATATCAGGGAGGATTCTGTGCTGAGGGAACAAGGGAGACTTTAATGCATTTACCTGCTTGACTTGACCTTGGTAATGTGTCCTGAAAGTGACCCCCAAATTCTCTTTCCATTACTCCAGGGACACTTACAAGCAGGTGCACAGAAAACATGCATGAAGTCAGCCAAAACTATGGAAACACTCTCCGTCCTCCTTGGTCCTGATACTGCTTCCTCCCTCAGTCACTTTCCTTCCATTCCCCCCCCCGCCCTGTTTCTTTCTGCATTTAAAACTGATAAAGAGCAAGAACCTAATGGTTAATCAAGGAAATTTAATTGCATAGCATTCCTACAGCCTGATAATATAAATAAAATTTGGAAATATGCAAAATGGTGCTTCAGAGTATTGATAGCCCAATATATATGCAGTAACTGTATAAAAATAGGTTCAGATGATAAATTCTAAATTCAGGGGAGTGGCCAGCATAGAGGAAGAATTTGGGACAGTTAGAGGGAGATAGGAGGCTTCAAGTTTGTCACTGATACAGAAATATTCTAAAAGATCTATTTAGTTGATGTGTGTAAGCATCTATGTTAGTGCACAGGTGTGTGCCTGTGTATGTGTGCAGAGACCAGAGAGTACCGTTGTTGTTTATTCCCTTGAGGCAGGATCTCTTCTTGAACCTGGACCTCATGTTTTCTTGGCTAGACTGGAAGCCATGGACTCCTGGCTTGTTCTGTGGTTGCTGGGATTCGAACTCAAGTCCTCATGATTGCACAGCAGGCATGCTTTACGGCAGCACTGTCTTTCTGATGCCTATATAAGTATTTTAAAAGCATAAATTATAGATGACAAATGCTACTGCGAGATGGATGGGGTTGGACGTTTGGGTGTTCTGTTGTTTATTCTCTGTACTTTGCTGTATGTGTTTAATTTTTCATAATCAGGTGACTAATGTTTTGCTGAGCTGGAATAAGTGCTATTTCTTGTTTATAACAAGAAAGGGAAACATTTTCACCAAGGGACTTGTTTGTTTTCCTTTTCGAGATACGGTCTCGCCATATAGCACAGGTTGCCTGCAACTTGCTGAAATTCTCCTGCCTTAGCACCCCAACCCCCACCCCTGAGTGCTGGGATTACAGGTGTGAGCCACCACGTCACCTCACTCATGGTTCTGGCTGGCTCTTTCTTGCCTTCACTTACAAATGCCAGGCTGAGCCCACAGTCTGTGGTGGCTTTTGATCTTATGCACCTATCATGTATTTCTAGGTCAAGGCTTTTTTCACTTGTTGGCCCTGCTGCTGTGCTGCTTTGGCTGACAGTGGCTCATCACTGAGTATTGAGGGGACACACGAGTATACAACTTCTGTGATCTCCTCCACTCTTCTGCCTTTCTATCTGTTCTTCATTTGGTCAGGTCGGGATGAGGGCTGAACCATTTCTACTCCTCTAGTCATCCTATGATGCAAGGCTACCATGCTTCCTTCTGGAACCTGGCGAAAGAAAGGAGCATGGTCAACTGAAGTCTGACTCTGGGAAGAGGTAGGAGAGCATTGTGGCATGGGCATCTCTGATGATGGAAACAGCCTGGGGGTGGGGGACCCTGGGGTTGCAGGAAAGAGCAGTGTCACATTTGATGCATGTGCGAAGAGGAGCGATGGGAAACCATGGTACTTCTGAGAACTTTTAGTCCTTGGATACAGGACAATTGATCACTTTATGGGTGGAGTTTTTCTTCCCAGTATATGTGATGTCTTTAGACATGGTAGGGGCTCAGGTAGACAGGCCATGCATTGCAACTCTGCCATTTTTAAAGTGAATATGGATGAAGTAGCCCTGTCAAATGCTCACACGAATCCTCAGAGAAGTAGTGACCGAAAGGAGAAATGCAGGACTCTGGACAGATGCCTGTGTCTCTGCACGACAGGGCACCTGGTCCTCTGACTTAGCTCAGCTGGAGCTGTTGATTCCTACTTTCTTCTGTTACCTCAGTTTCATGCCATTCCTGTCTGTTGGCTTCACGGGTTCTCTTCTCACAGGATGATTCCTGAGAAAGTGGGGCTTTGCATCCCTGGGCCAATCTGAATCACCAGAGGATAATTTTGGTTCTAGCTTCATGGGATACTTTACCCTAAGGTTGGGTGAATGTGAGGATTCTCCAACACAGCCTTGAAAGTTCTAGTCAGTTTAACCAGGAAAAGAAATAATACAAAGGATGTACGTATCAGAAAAGGAAAATAATGTGGACAGTGCAGCTAATGTCAAGAATATCACAAGGAATCTACAAAGCTCCCAGAGTTAATAAATTGCGGGGTACTTGAGTAATGTAGAAAAATCAAGCCATTTACATATGCAGAGAAATACATGAAAATAAAAACTAAAGACACAGTATTATACACAAAATCCCAAGATAAAATGAAATAATTTTATGACCAACAAAACAAATATAGGGTCTAAGTGCTGAAAAATCCAAAGGCTTAACAAATAAAACCTAAAGAGCTGGAGAGACAGACTATGTTCTTGGGTGGCACTCAACCAAAAAATAAATGCATTACGTTTCTGTTCACCAATAATAAAGAGCTCCAAAAGAATGGGGACAGTTCTTAGTTGTGCAACAACCTAAGATGTCAACAATTTAATTATTTGGTCAAAGAGACTTATGATATTTAAGACTATAAAGCAACTGTCAAAGGAGCTAAAATATACTGAAATTGCTAGAAAAACTCCCCCCCACACCTCGGGTCATGGATTGAGAGACCCTGGGTTGTAAAGACTTTACCATGCTCATGTCCTTGAGTCATACAATGGATCATCAATGGGTCATACAATGGATCATACAATGGATATCTTACAGAAGGCATTCGATTGGGTTGTGTTGGCCCAAGCTCTATGTCTTAACTGCATAGCTTCCTCTATTTGCCTTAACATAGTAATTGACAGACAGGGCTCTGCCCCTGTTGTCATCCTTCTGTACTGTTTACGTATGTTGAGTTTCTTGGTTCCTCATCCTCTTTTGTATTTAGTTTTTTTCCTAGTCTACATTTTTGATTTTCTTCTTGTGTTTTTCCTCTATAGATGTGTTGTTTTCTTGGTGGTTACCCCAAGATTAGAATTATAATTTAGAATGTGTAATAGTCTTAATTAATGCCAGCCCATACTCACTGCATTCTTCCTTTGCAGGTTTCCCCTGCCTATATTTTGCTGTTGCCACAAGTTACTTCTCATTATTTTGTGTGTCCATTAGCTTAGATTTATAATTACTGCTATAATTTTGTTTTGAAATAAAGAAGGAAGGTAAAAGATCAACCAGTGCTCTTGTGTCTCATATTAATTGGCACAGTTTTTCTTGGCCAGTGTTGTTCTCTTGTGTATCCAGTGCCCTTTCGTTTCAGCTGTAAAGTCTCAGTTGGCCGTTCTTCATAGGTCAGGTCTATGTATGGCAAGCTCCCTCAGCTTTGCTTTCGGGGGAGTATTTCTCCGACGACATTTTTGATGGGTAGTTTTGCTGGATATAAAATTCTTGATTGTCAGAGCCCCACCACCAATTCTCTAAATTTGGCATCCTACTGCCTTTAGGATTCTATAATTTCTTTTGATTACTCACTTTTAAATTTCCTTGCAACCCTTGTACATGGTGTTTCTCCCATATTGCTGCTCTTAGAATTCTGTGTGTATTCCCACTACCTTCAAATTTAACTATGTCTCAGTATAGCTACTTTTAATTTTATTTTCATTGGTGTTGGTTGATGTTCTTGGGTATATGTAGATACATGTTTTATTAAACTTAGGGTGACTTCTGCTGCTATCCATTCAAGCATTTTCCCCCCGATCTCTACTCTCTTCTTCTGGAAATCTGGTTTTGTGTGTGTGTGTGTGTGTGTGTGTGTGTGTGTGTGTTTGTTTGTAGTGCATGCACATGTGCACATGCGCTGTGTGCTTACTATGTGCAAACTCTCAAAGGCGTGTTCATTTCTCCTTACCCTTTCTTGTTTTTCTGTTCCTTGGTCTGGGAGTCTTCAGGTTTGATGACTCCTCCTCTGCCTGTTCACTGTGTATCACAGCCACTATACTCTCATGTTTCTGAGTTCAAATGGATTCCTTGTATATAGTTAACATCTCCTAATTTGCATTTTTGGTTTAGACATAATCGTCTTTGGTTTCAGTTTATGCTCTCTTTCCATTCTTTGAGTCCTTTGTATGCAGTCTATTTTTTTAAATCTCACCATTGTAGTATATTTTGTGATATTCTTGAACTCTTTTCTTAATTTGTAATGAATGAAATGTACTTTCTTGCTATTTTTGAATAGCAAATCTCTTGTGATTGAAAGCTGGCTGTGATGATTTATTTATCTTGGTTGGAGGTGGAGTCAACTAAGAGACACACCTATGTGTAAGGGGCAGACCCTCCTGCAAGTAACCAGCTCCTTCCCTTTTGTCAGGGTAGCTATAATGAAGTCTGAGGAAAAGCGTTTGTTTTGGGCTTGCCCACCCTTGCTCCTTGCTGGTAAGGACAACTTTTCTGTTGCGGTTGTGATCCTTCTAACACTGACTAAAGATCAGGGGTGCTATCTGCGCTCTCCTTGCGGCTGGTGATGTTTAGAGTCTCTTTCTGAGCCTCTTGGCTGTATGTTTCACTTCTTTATGAAACGTCTGCTTGTATTTCTGCCTATTTTCTGTGGGTTGGGTTTGGGCTTTGGTTTTTGATAAGTCCCCTTTCAAATATGTGGTTGGAAAATACTTCTTTTCGGTTTTCTTGGTTTTTATGCTCTTAACATCTCTAAGTGTCTCATTTTTAGTTTGTGCTTTGTGTCAAGTGTAAGAGAATCTTTCATTTAGCCTTAGTTCTGAAGTTCTATGTTTGTCAAAAATATATAATTTGCATTTTACATTGAAGTCTTTGGCCCATTTGGAGCTAATTTCTACAGTGTCTGAGGTTTCAGGCAGATGTACAATTTAACACATGGATGCCCCATTGTTCCCATACTGTTTGCTGAAGACCACATTTTCTGTGTTGAATTTTACTTTTGCACCTTGGTCAAATAGCAGCTGCCACCACCACCCCCACAAAGTGAGAAAATAGAAAAACCTGTACTCTATTTTCTTTGAGGGAGTGATTAAGAAAGCTGGCAAAAAAGAGAGTAAGAATCAACTTCCAAGAACTCTGAAATCTAAAAGGTGACTTACAACAACACAGAGGGCCGAGGTTGAGGAGTCCTAGTCTTTTGAGGCCTAGATTAACCATACACCCTTGAAATCATGCGTCCCCATATATGAAGGCTACAGCGCCTCAGCCTGAGAGCACTGTGACCTTTCTACCCATTATACTCAGCGCCGGATATGAAGACGGTGGCTATGTTCCTAGTGAAGTCAATAGAAATCTACCCTGTAAGAGTTTTGTTTATGTTTCTCCTTTCTGCCCTTGAAGGATCAACTCAAGGTTTTTTTTTTGTTTTGACTGCCCCACAGGGTTGGAGGTAAACTTCAAGGAGATCCGGGACTGTGAGGAGACTATCAGGTTCTTCCATATCCAATTGGGTGAGGGAGAGAAGGATTCAAAGGGCTTCAGGAAATTCTGGCCCCTGACTAGAGTAGAGCTGCTGTGTATTGATTTGAGGAGTCTGCCTACCAAATAGGGTCACCTGGAGGCCTAAGAAGGCTGAGGAAGCTTTAATGCCAGAAAACTAGAAAATCAGTCAGAATATCATATTTGGGGATGCATGATTTCAAGGGTGTATGGTTAATCTAGGCCTCAAAAGACTAGGTTTCCTCAACCTACGTAACAAGACACACATTACAAGGTCCAGGAGGGGCGTATGGGAGACGTTCCATCTCTACCCTCAACACTTCATGGTTGGTCCTGCTGCTGCTGTGCTGTGATGGGGAGCAGCCTGACCCAGTTCATGCCTCTGTGGCTAGGAAGCCAGAGACTACGGCTGAAGAGGGAGGGAGGTGTCCTGTGTACCTGGCAGTTCCACGTTGCTCCCCCAGCAAACATGTCAGGGTAGGCAGCACAATTAGCAGCCTAACATACAAAATAAGTGTAGGCAGCCTTTGCCCACATCCTTTCACCAAAGCTACCCGTGAGGCATAAACTCTGTGGTTATTTCTCAAAGAAACAGCTGACTGATGGTGTGGGAGGTATTCTATGTGTTGCTTTTATTGGTTAATGAATAAAGAACCTGCCCTGGCCTATGATAGGGTGAAAGGACAGAGTTAGGCAGGAAAAACTAAAGTGAATGCTTGGATAAAGGAGACAGGGTCAGAAAGAAGCCATGGAGCAGCGGGAGACAGACGCTGGGAACTTTCGCTGGTAAGCCACAGCCATGTGGAGATATACAGAATAATAGAGATGGGTTAGTTTAGGATATGAATTTAGCCAGAAATACACTTAAGCTATGGGCCAAACAGTATTGCAAATAATATGGTTTTCTGAGAGTTTATTTCAGGGCTGAGCAGCCAGGAATGAAACAAGTCCCCTCTTACAACAAACTGATTTTTGAATATGCAGACAGGAAAGATGCCCAGCTTGCCTCCTTTCCTGCTTAGTTGTCCTGAGGTTCTCTCCCTGCCAACCCTTCACCCTTTGGCTTCTATGACTTTGGAGTTCACAACTTGAGTCTTCTCTGCATGGGAATTATGGGAATTATGTTTTAAACTTTTTTTTTCTGCTTCAAAAACAGTTCCAAATTTGTCCATCTTTGTGTCTGTCCTCTTTGGTAAACATTTCAGAGGACTTGCATGGGATGGATACTGGGAGTGGATCAGTGAACTGATTGCTAAATTCTAACTTAAAAAAGTAGTTCGAAGTTTAAAAAAAAAGTTTACTACTAAGTTCCTGCGATAGTTTGAGTGTGAATGTGCCCCACAGGCTCACATCTTTGAACCCTTTGTTCCCAGATGGTGGTGCTGTTTAAGAAGGTTCTGGAACCTTTAGGCAGTGGAGACTGCTGGGAAGGCCAATCCCACTTCTGGCTCCTTCTCCTTCCTGACTGTGGATGCAGCCTGACCAGTCACCACCCTACCTTCTGGCCATGATGCCTTCCTTTCAATGGGGCAGCCGTGGCTCTTCCCAAGTTGTTCCTTATGAGGCAATAAGAAAAATATCTAATCCAGTCCTTGTCTATCCCTGAATTCTCTATTTTCAGAGCAGTTGCTATTTTTATATCTTTCCCCACCCCTCACCCCCAATTGCCTTAAGGTAGAATGAACACTTGGTCAGGCACTTAACAGTATATGGATGCTCAAGCCTTAATTGATTAAATATAGAGATTCCATGCATGGAATGGAAATGAGCAGGAACATTCTTATCTCAAAATCTGGACTGAGAAGAAATATCTAAGGAACCAGAATTATGTGAGATGGATTATTCAACCTTTGTCTTTCACTTCACAGAGTCAAGAGCTCCTCAGGCATAGGGAAGTCCTCTGAGACACAAATAATGCATTTCCTCTGCATTTCAGGTCAGAGCATCTCAAACTCTGGGTGCAGAGTCCTACCATCTTGTCACCTGCCCAGGAACCTTGTAAATTTGCTGTCCATCCCAAATGCAGCTAGGGGAGCTATTCAAAGGGTTGGTTCTAATCTGGGTTTGTGGTGGCAGCCTACAGGAGAGGAGGAATTGAGGGAGCTGTGTGAAGCATGTCACTTTGAAACCCGCTGGCTCAGAGCGATGAGTTCCTTCTCTGGGAGAGGAAGTGACTTGGGGGTATGGAGATCCAGAGCTCTCTTAGCTTTTCCCTGGGTGGCAGCATCACGCAGGGCCCCACATCTGCTTTCTGATAGCAATGACAATGTAAGAAGGCAGGTGAAGTTGGCTTACTGTAAGTGAGTGAAAGCAGGTCAGCCTGCATGCACTCAGGACAGTCACCCTCAATGCCCTGGATGTGAGCTTTGTACACAGAGAGCTCTACTTGGGAGGAGAGAGAGCACAGAGTCCAAACAAAAGTTCAGAAAGATGATTCAACAACCCAGTCTACTCCTGAAGGTGACATGTCTTGCCTCTGTGGGCCTGCAGGGAGATGGTTTATTTAGTAAATGGCTTGCCTTAAAAGAAAGGGGACCTGAAGTCAGCCTCTTGAACCTATAAAAATAGCTGGATGTGGTGACATGTGTTTGTAATCTTAGCATTAGGGGGTGCGGGTGGGGCAAGCAGGTCCCTGAGACTCACTGACCTCCCAGCTTAACCTACTCAGCAAGCCTTGGGTCCAAGTGAAGGCCCTGTCTTAAAACAAGGCATATGGTGCCTGAGAAAGGACATCTGAAGATACCCTATGAATTCCACGTGCACTGAAATACAGACACACACACACACAGGCACACACGCATGCACACGTGAGCACACGCACACACACACATACACACACACACGCATGCACATCTATATCCACCCCGACATACATGCACATTACTATTTCCTTGGTATTTAGGCCAAGAGTCATGTATGCCAAGTCTTAGTGTCATTCTCTTTCCCAGGGAAGGTTCTATTCTCCCCAGGTAGCTGAGCCTGGGACAACCTTCCAATGGCTCCAGATAGAGACACTTCCTCTAATTTGCAACATCTGGTTAAGGTAGCTTGGGACGTGGCAGAGCGGCAGAGGCTGAGCAGAGAAGGAAACTGCCTCTTATGGTGGCCTGGTAGGTGAGTGCTTCCTGGCAGGCTTGCGGTCATGGTGGGACATATTTAGGTCTAGGTCACACCTGGGACGTGTAGCTTGCCGCAGGCTCGGCAGCACCGTATTATAATATCTATTATAAACAAAGGCAAGGGGCTTTTAGAGAACAAACACAAAACCATGCAGGTTGGGAATCATTTGAGGAGTGCGCATTGCAGGAAAGTGGGGAGATAGTTCCCAGAAAATTCTCTTTACCTCGTTTGACAATGAGGTTGTGGCAAGTGGGGTCTCTTGAAGACCTCTGGGAGCCTAGCTGGGCCAACAGTCGCTAGGGAGAGCAGCCCTGTGTGCAGGTACGGAGAATAGACACAGGACTGGCCTCTGAAGTTGCTGTGCTGGGGCAGCCTGACCTGCTGTGGGAAAGAAAGTACATACAGTCTGTTTCCTCCTCTCTGAGACTCCCTCGGCATGAAAAACAACTGATTTTCATTCTATGGGCTCTGGGAAATAGCCTTTGTTCCTGCTGGCCCTGGAAAAGTGGCCTTAATCCAAAGTGATTACCCGCCGTGCACCAAGATTTATTCTTTGCTGATAGCCTCTCTTGCTGCCTGAGTCCTGGGCTCAAATTGCCCACAGCTTGTCACGGAGGCCATATGTCTTTCCATTCCTGCGTCGAGAATGACATTGAAGTCACTTTGTCCTCTCTGAAGCTTTTGTGTGTGCGCGCACATGTGGCATCGACCTCTGTGGTGGGGTCTAGCAGTTAAAAGAAGTCATAAAAATCTCAGGCGTGAAAATGAAGCCCAGGACAAAGGGCCAGTTGCCACCCGGCTTGCAGAACCTTGCGTCTCTTCCTTCCGCCTTGTGCAGCATTGGGGTTGCTTCAGTGTCAGCGTTAACAGATGTGGAGCCTGCTAAATTTCATGAGGAATGTCTAGGCAAGGATTTGAGCCATGGGATAGGTGTCTGTGGTATCTCTTGGCAGTTCAGATAACACCATCCACAGAGGTGCACCATTATGTTGCTCAGTCATTGAAGTTATATGGAGAGGATTCCATGTGCTCCCAAGTCTCCACTCCTGGCTTAATCAGTTGGCTGACAGTCTTGAGACCAGGGTTTGGAGGAGAACCCTTTGCTCCACCATGTTTCTGAGACAGTGCAGGTGGCTGCCCTCACTTCCTGATGTCCCTCCTGTCATTTTGCTCCCTCGTGTCGATTGTATTGTGCAGAAAACAGGAAGCAGCCGACCCTATTTCACTGATGCCAGCAAGTGACAGAGGGCACAGGCAGTCGGAGCATTGAAATTGTCTTTGGCCTCCCTCTCCTCTACATGTGGCTTTTTCTGTTTTGCACTTTATAAAAAAAAATAAAATTTCAAATTAACTTCAGTTTAGCTCTATCTCAGATTTTAATTGCTTGGAATTAGTGCTTGATTTGCATAGTACTTGATTCGCCAATTACCCGTGACCATGGGGTAATCTGTGCTAAAACTCGGGACAGCTCCTGATTGCATTCCATCAGAGAAGGGGCAGGATTGCCCAAGATCCTAGGATGGAAAATTCCCAACCCAGCTGTGATTTAATGTCTCCATGTGCACGCATTCCATGCTTTAGCTGAAGCATGCTCATGCTGCACCTTCTGGAAGTTTGTTCTCCAGAAAGGAAGGCCAAGAGAAGTTGGGGAGCTGCCCAGTTTGCAATTAACCTTCCTCAGCACCTCTCAACTGATTATACTATTTTATAGCCCAAGGCCATGGCTCAGCTCTGATTCAATCTGATGTCACCTTCTAGGGTATGTGAGACTATTATTTAAGTCATGAGTCAGGATCCAGTGTACTCCTGTTTATCACCAAGGCAGGGAATTTGCAGGTAGTGTCTGGGATAATTCGTTTTCACTATCATCTTTACAATTAATTACCTTGGCCGAGAGGCTCAGTGCACGATTGTTTAGGTTAGGGTTATGTGAGTAACCTATCTTTGGGAAACTGTCTTGGTTATATTAGTTGAGATAAGAAGACCCACACACCCATCGTGGGCAGCATCCTTCCCTATGCTTGGGTCCTGGACTATATGGAAGTGAGGAATGCTGAGCTGAGCATTAGTAAACATGCATGCATGCATGCATGCATACATTTTCTCTGCTCTTCACTTGGATATGGCTAGTTGCTTCAGGTTCCTTCCTTGACTTCGCTGCCATGATGGACTGTAACCTGGAATTGTGGAGCTAATGAAAACCTTTCTCTCCTAAATTGCCTTTGTAACTAGGACAAGGAGTCAAGTGATCATTTTAGCCAATAGAGACCCAGGTTGCCCATGCAGATAATCAAGTTTCCCAATTTAGAGTGTAGGCTTGACTCCTGAGTCCAGTTTGGGCTCCGTATCAATGGTTCTATAGCAGGCATTATGGGATTATCTCTAATTTAGAGGTTTGAAGTCACATAAAGCCTGGAGCCTATGACTGTCTGCAGGTCTGTCCCCTGTTCCAGGGGTTGTGGGGAGTCAGTCTTGACAGGGTTGATTCTCACATCTTTCTTACATTACAGATGATTTGTGAAGGCAGGCACATTGAGAGGCTGGTGTCATCAGTGGGCTATGACACTTTGAAAAGGGGGTGGGGCATCCGTTGAACACTTGTCCCCAGCTATTTTTAGGGGAAGGGGCAGTAGTTGAGACCTCACTAAACAAAGTAGGTTACTCGGGGGGCATGTCTTTAAAGGTTATCTTATCTCTGGCCCTGTCTTAGGGTTTCTATTGCTATGAAGAGACACCATGACCATGGCAACTCTGCTAAATGAAAACATTTCATTGAGGTGGCAGCTTACAGTTTCAGAGGTTTCAGTCCATTGTCATCATGGCAGGGAGCGTGACAGCTATGAGCATGGTGGCCTGAAGACAGATGTGGTGCTAGAGCTGAGAGTCCTACATCTTGACTCAAAGGCAGCAGGAAGTGATCTGAGTGCCACACTGAGTAAAGCTTGAGCAAAGGAGACCTGAAAGCCCACCCCCACAGTGATGTACTTCCTCCAACAAGGCCACACCTATTCTAAAAAAGCCATACCTCTTAATAGTGCAACTTCCTTTGGGGGACCACTTTCTGTCAAACCACCACAGGCCTTGTCGTGCCTCTCTGGCTCTGTCTCCTGGTTGCTGTAAGGTGAGCAGCTCTGCTCTACATGCTGCACTTATATCCATGTTGTTTGGCCTTACCCTTGCCCACAGCAATGGGCCAAGTGCCCAGGGCTGGAAACCTCTGAAACCATGAGCCAACATACACAGCTTTCTAGAAGCTATTATTCCCAAGTCTTTGTCACAGCGAGTCAGGCAGCATGGAGAGTCATCCTAGGAGCAAGCAGGTGTGGGCAGCAGATGGGAGGCCACAAAGTGGGGGCTGCCTTGCCATGTGCTGGCTTGCTTTGGTCTTATCTTTGCTTTCTGTTTCCTCCCTCCTTCCTTTTACAATGGGAATGGTTACTCTGCCATGGGAGACAATGTAACTTGCCTTTTGAATTTCACAAGGGCTCACATATATGAGTTTGCCTTAAAGTCCCAGAGGGTACTTTACAATTTTTAATGGCACTGGAACTGTTGAGACCACGTTGTGCATTTTCTGCTGCACATGGGATAGCTACAGCACGTGAGGCAGATTTATAACCCTCTGTCTGCCCAGAGAACAAGTGTGACTTTAGGCCTCATGTTTGAGTGGCAGGTTGACAAGGGGTAGACTGGATTGTTCACTTAGTTGGATTGAGACACACCTGGGAAGTCAGTAGAGAATATTTACGGTGGTGTCTGTGAGGGCATCTTTGAGAGGATCAGTTAAGGGAGAGACTCGTCCTGGATATGGGTAGCATGTTCTGGCTGTTGGCCTGGGTGGAATGAAGGTGAAGGAGGAGGAGCCTATGGCATAGGCATTCTCCCCGTCTGCTTCTTGATTGCCAAGAGGAGAGCAGTGTCCTCTGACACCATCATTGAGCCCAACCTGGACTCAGGTCTGAGGACCTTAGGCCAGCGCCTCTGAAATCATGAGCTGAGATCAAGCTTCCCTCCTTTGAGGGGATTTGTCAGGTATTTGTCACAGAGATAAAAAGTCCATGACAAGCCAAATCGGGAAATGCAAGGGGAAGGCCTGACCACGTGTGAGTATGTGGCTCCCTCCTCCTCGGGTAGAGACGTTCACCCCCTAGACTCACTGCTCACATTGGGACAAACTCCCTACTTAGGGGCAGCATCTTGGATTGAGCAAGGTTATACAGAGGTTTTTTTTTATTTCCCTCACATACATAGTAACACACCTGTGTCACAGTTCCAGGGGTGACTGCCAGACAGCTTTGCCTTGCCTATGGCTTTCACCTCGTCATCTTGATGGCTAAGGGATGTCCTACAGAGGCCAGGATCTGAACCCTCTAGGAACGGCCCTTGAAAGTATCTCTAGGTCAAAGGCTGCTGGTGGGAGCATCAGAGCCTAAGTGCAACTTCCTGTCCATTTGTTCCCAGTACCATCTTCCTCATTGCAAAATGCGCTCTGGGTACTTGTGTTGGAACTCAGAGATTCTGGGTACTCAGGGCTATCAGCACATCTACTTTTCCGCATTGGAAGACTAAATCTTGTTTATCATGTAGCCTGCTGGAAGACCTCCCCGATTGCCTCCAGCCTGTACTTCATCATGCTCCTGCGGGGCATGGTGGGACAACTCCTCGCAGAGGGTATGCATGTTCTAAGTTCTGTGCCCTGTGTCACTGATAGGCCATGAAGTTGTCCCTGGTGGTTCTTGCCCTCACTTCCCAGCATCCTGGAAGGAGGATCTTCAGCTCTTGCCGTTAGATCTGCCTTGGTCACCCAGGAGGGCTCTTAGACTACTTTCCAGACCACCCTATTTTCCCACTCAGTCTGTCCGTCCCTAACAGGATCCTGCACTCCGTTTCCTAACACACAATTCCTTCTAAGGTGTTGACCCGAAGCATACTACCATCTTAGGAGACAGCAATCCTACCCAGAAGCCACTTTTCCAAAACAAAGGAGGCAAGGCACCATTCTGTGTCTGGCTTGACATGAGGTTTAGACTATATGAAAGCTGGGTTTGCCTTGAGTTTCTCACCTGGTTATTGGGCTACAGCTTGTGATAGCCTTGCCTCATGGTCTCTGCCCCACAGCTCTGCAACTATCACATAGCATTGGGAAGCTGGGGCTCTAGTTTATTCTCACATGAAGCCCAGATGTGCTACATGTTGCAAGAGGAGGTCTCATTCTAGCTCCAGTGCATGCCAGAGTTGTTCATTCTGTCTGTAGCTCCTGTGTGCTCGGACCCACCCTGCTGCCTTGTTTCTGCTCCTCTTACTCTGTGGCCTGCCTGCTGCAGATCTTGTGTCCTTTATGCATTGCCAGCTGCAGCTCTTGTGTACTCTATGCATTATCTGCTGCAGCTCTTGTGTACTCTATGCATTATCTGCTGCAGCTCTTATATATGCTATGCATTATCTGCTGCAGCTCTTGTGTACTCTATGCATTATATGCTGTAGCTCTTGTATACTCTATGCATTATCTGCTGCAGCTCTTGTGTACTCTATGCATTATATGCTGTAGCTCTTGTATACTCTATGCATTATCTGCTGCAGCTCTTGTGTACTCTATGCATTGCCATCTGTAGCTCTTGTGTACTCTATGCATTATCTGCTGCAGCTCTTGTATATGCTATGCATTATCTGTTGCAGCTCTTGTGTACTCTATGCATTATATGCTGTAGCTCTTGTATACTCTATGCATTATCTGCTGCAGCTCTTGTGTACTCTATGCATTGCCATCTGTAGCTCTTGTATACTCTATGCATTATCTGCTGCAGCTCTTGTATATGCTATGCATTATCTGTTGCAGCTCTTGCATACGCTATGCACTGCCTGCTGCAGTGCTTATGTGCTCTATGCACTGCTGCAGCTCTTGTGTGCTTTGACCCCACTCCCACTGCTTTGCTTCTGCCTTTCTTACTTTATGTCCTAGTTTCATTTCTGTTGCTGTGAAAAAATTCTGAGACCAAAAATCAGCATAAGAAAGAGAGGATTTACTTGGCTGACAGTTTCAGGCCACAATACATTATTGAAAGGAAGTGAAGGCAGGAACTTGAAGCGTCACATCCACAGTCAAGAGCAGAGAGAGAAAAACACACAGATTCTTGCTGGCTGATTCTCAACTACCTTCCTCCTCTTTATCATACTGTTTAAGACCTGCTGCCTAGGGAATGGTGCTGCCCACAATGGTTGGGTCTTCCTTCACCAACAGGAAAGACAGCTCTCCACAGACATCTCTCACTGAGACTCTTTTAAGATGCTAGATTGTATCAAGTTGATGGTTAAAACTAAGTACACTCCTTTTGGATTCCAGATTGGTATTTCTACATTTTCATCTGGTTCAGCTGCTAGTATGTTTTATATATTTATTTTGTATTTTACTGCTTCTTAACATATAGCTACAGACTCTGGGGTGGAGATATTGTGTTTCCACTGATGTGGACAGTGTCTTTTTTTACACAGAGTAAGTTATCTAAAGCAGTGGTTCTCAACCTTCCTAATGTTGCAATCCTTTAATATACTCCTTTAAGTTGTGGCGATCCCAACCATAAAATTATTTTTGTTGCTACTTTTTAACTGTAATCTGGCTATTGTTATGAGTTGTAATGTGTTGGTGGAGGCTGCTTGTTCATCCCGGCTGCCCAGACCTGAAATAATCACACAGAAACTATATTATTTGCAATACTGTTTGGGTAATAGCTTACGCAGCTTTCTAACTAGCTCTTATATCTTAAATTAACCCATTTCTATTAATCTGTGTATTGCCATGTGGTTGTGGCTTACTGGGCAAAGTTCCAGCATCTGTCTCCTCTGGCAGCTACATGGATTTTCCATGACTCCGCCTTTTTTCTCCCAGCATTCAGTCTAGTTTTCCCACTTAGCTCTATTCTGCCCTGTTAAAGGCCCAAGTAGCTTCCTTATTCATTAACCAATAAAAGCAACACATATACAGAAGGACTACTTACATCAGTATTGTAAACATCTTATATGCAGGATATCTGATATGTGACCTCTGTGAAAGGGTTGTTTGACCTTCAAGGGGGTCATGACCCACAGGTTGAAAACCACTCTATTAAAGTTTGTTAACAAACTAATGGGTAAGAGTGTGTGGTTTTCTTTGCTGAGTGTGGAGGCACGTTTGCTCAGGTGGACATCAGAAGGCTTCCTCAATTGCTCACCACCCCAGTCTTTGAGATATGGTCTCCCATTGAGCATAGATCACATCCACTGCCTACTGTGGCTGCCAGTAAGCCCCAGAGATCCTCCTGTCTCTCTACCTCTGCATGCTTCTGCTCCAGAGTTTTAAAAAGATAAGTTCTGGGGGATTGAACTGAGGTCTAATGGTTCTGTAGCAAGCACTTTACTGACAGCCACTTCATGGAGCCAGTTGGCTTTCTTAATAGTGATGATGTTGAACTTCCCTTTATATACATGGGGCATGTAGGATGTGTTCTACAACAGCCTTGTGAACCATGCCCAGAGGTGCTGGACCCATCTTGGTTCACAGTTGCCTTGGGGACCTCCGAAGTCAAGAGGCATAGCAGGAGCCATGGGCAGTAGTTACTGACTTTTGGGTGCCTAAGAGTGTCAGTGGGAGTGGCCATCTTTTCCTTTTGGTGGGCCTTGAATCCATGGTGTTTAATGAGAAGAAAAGAAAGGCATCGAGCTCTTGGCTTGAATGGTCACTTTTTCTTTTATATCTGCAAAAGAAATGTCATCCATGTTGTCCAGTCCCTGAAGGAATGAGTCTTATATGATGTAGGTCACCTTGGTCACCAGGGTGGACAGTTCCATTTATTTGAATGGTATTTCATACTGTATTCTGTTGTAATTATTTGGTTATTTGCTTTGGTTAGATCTTTTTTGGGGGGAGGAAATATTCATGGTAATCTAGTTTCCTTGATGAGCTAAATGATATTTAAGACCTCAAAATAAAGCAAGCTTCCTCTGGTAGTGTTTTGTTGATCTAGTGTTGGGACCTGCTATTGTAGCTGTCCAGTCATACTATGGATTGATGGATATCTGGGCATTCATTCAGAGACCTCAAGCAATGCACTCCCTTTCAGCGCATGAGCAAGCCTGTGTGGAGAACAGGAAAGGGTGGGGTTCTACCAGCTGGGTGGTCCCCACAGGGTTAAAGTCCATTACACTTCAACTGTGCTCACATCATCAAATAATAGTACCATCCATCAACTTTAATGTTTCTGTGTTTCAAAGCCTTCAGTCTCAAGAAGGTCATAGAATTTCTTTCTAGAGAAAGTTCATAGGATATATTTATGTGGAATCCTCAGTTTACCACTAATATTTTCAAAGCTGTAACTTTTAGGAGAGAATAAAAATCATATAGAATTCACATCGTGGCTTTGGTCTCATTTTTCTCTCTCTCTTCCACTCCCCTCTCCCTTCACCCTTGGTTCTAAACACTCTTGAGAAGGATTTCATAGTGTAAATCCACAGTAGTAACATATTAACTACATTGATAAGGATGGAAATATCTTCTAGATATTTAAGAAAGTGCATTGTCAAAGTCAGATGGGAAGCCTTTCTCTACACTTTTCAAGATTCAAGCAAGAAGTAAAAGAGGAGCGACACAGGATCCCAGAGAAGGAGGAAGGGTCTGAGGTGCAAGGAGGAGGGAGTGAAAGAGGTCACCCAGGCAACAGGTACATGCTGGGACCCAGAGCTTTGTCTCCTGACTCACATATATTTTCTCAGGGACTCTTCTACTTTTCCCTGCTGAGATAGAGCACCTATAGGAGCGGAATGGACTTATTTCAGCTTAGAGGTCACAGTTCACCAATGAGGAAAGTCCGGGTAGGAACTCAAGCAGTAATTTAAAGCAGAAACCATGGAGAAAAGCTACTTACTGGCTTGATCACTGGCATATACTTCTCTGGCTTTCCTGTACAACTCAGGACCACTTGCCTAAGGATGGAACTGCCCCCAGTGGACTGGGCCATCCAACACCAATTATCACTCAATCATCTACAAACAGGCTAATCTGGACTAGCCATACACAATGGGTATTAAATAATGGGTTGACATGGTTCCCTCATACACATGGATGGTGTTAGATGATGTATTGTTGTGTGTCCTTGATGCATACAGTGGCATCAGATGACAGGTTGGTGTGGGTCCATGATGTGCACAGTGTGCATTAGATGATGGGTTTGTATGTGTCCCCGAGCACACACTGTGTTAGATGATGGGTCATTTTGGTTCACCAATGCACACATATGAGTCCTAGATAATGGGTTGTTGCATGCCTTTGATACACATGCTGTATTAGAAGATGGGTTGGGGTGGGTCCTGATACACACAGTGTATATTACATGCTGGGTCTGTGTGACTCTTTGACATATGTATTGGGCATCAGATGGTGGGTGGATGTGGGTCCTCGATCTACACACAGTGTGTATTAGATGATTGGTTGGTGTGGGTTCTTGATGCACAACACTATATTAGATGATGGGTTGGTACAGGTCCTTGACACACACAGTGAGCATTAGATGATGGGTTAGTGTGGGCCCATTGCCATCTGAGTGCTAGAGTCCACCACTTACAGTTGAGGACAGAGTCACCCTCTTCCCTCACTCTGTTGTGTTGGATATTTTCTTGGTGTTGCTTATAAATTCTCTTTGATGCATTTATAGGATGGAGCCTTTTCTACTCCAATCATTAAGTCATTTATCAGTTTGTTGCATGGATGGTGCTTTCTGTGCATCCAATTATCTACTGAAGAGGACAATCATCCTCTACCTTCAAAATGGACTCACAGCTGTTTGTGAAATGGAGTTTCTCATGCAAAGCATGGCCTATGTTTTACACCTTTGGAATCACAGCAAGGCACACTTCCTGTTCTCAGCACACAGATGCATGTCTACCTCTTTCTCAGGCTCCACCCTGGCCTGGCTGTAAGTCATGTGAGGGATTTGTTGTTCATTGACTAACTTAGGCCTCATGTGGGTGTGTGATAGCCAATTTGCTGTGGAGTGGATGGAGGCTTTTAAATGGCCAGCCATTCCTCAGGATTTTGTAATTGGTCACCAGGCAGGGCCACAATCTGAGCCACATGCTACTGCCTGCCACCCACTCTTTTTAAAAAACAAACTAGAAAAATTAAGATATAATTATATCATTTCCCCTATTCCTTCCTCCCATCCTTCTCATGCGTGCCCCCATCCCTGCAAAATCTTGGCCTCTTCTTAAAAAATTATGTCATAATGTCTAAATACGCATATAAAACCTGCTTGGTCCATTTGGTGTATCTTGTTTGTGTATGATTTCGGGGTTGACTGCTTGGTATTGGATAACTCATTAGGAAGCACATCCTGGAAAGACTATTTCATTCAACCTCAGCATTTCTTAGTGACTTACAGATCTTTGTTTGTGGGTGGAGCCCTGTGAGATGTTCCCCTTTGTGTTAGCATGTCTGTTTGTGATGTACTTCTTCAGGTCTTGTTTAGGTAGCTATAGTTGACATATAATGTTTGAAGCTCCCTTGGCCTTCTAGGTGACACAATCTCACTGCAGACTTCTCGGTCCTCTGGGTTTTATACTGTCCCCACCCTTCTTCCACTGTGTTTCCTGAGCCTTAGCTCCAGGGCAGTGTGTGACAGATGTTTCTATAACATCTATAGTTTATATTTTAGAATATATTTATTTATATCTATATAGTTATAGAATATCTATAACTCATAATTTCTCTAAGTGTTCTATAGAACAGACATTTGTTTCCTGCATTTCAACCAGTTGTACTTTTCTGTAATGGTCTTCTCTATTGGTAATGAGAAATGTCTTTGAGAGAACTACCCTTACCTGGGGGTATAAGCACAAGTATTTAGAATTTAGGGATTTAGATTTAGGGATAATACTGGTTTAGTAAAGTGGTGATGGTAAGTTAGTCTCTATGATCCATGACCTCACTAGTACCAGGTCATTGGCTAGGTCTCCAGTACAGGGCATGAGTTTCCTCTTATTGGGTAGACTGTAACTCCAGTGAGAGAGTGCTAGCAAGATGTGAGAGCTATTCTTGTAGACGTTAGATTATTGGATAGCGCTGGTTCAATAGGCTTTGCAGCGGGGTAGAACTGTTGATTGATTCCCTTCTTTAGAAGCTTACACAGGAACTTTTAGTGCTAAGGGAGCTAACCCTTGAAGACAAAGCATTCACATGAGATCCATTTTGGTTTTCCAGGTCTTAGGTCTGAAGTGAATGGTATCTTCAACAATAGGAGCTTACCTTCAGCCACTGGGAGGCAACCAAGGGCAATAGTAAAAGCTTATATATGTATTGTTTTGGGAATGTTTTAGACTCTCCTGAATAACAGTTTGAAAGTGGATTGCTCATGCCTGGTGTTGATGCTGTTAGTCTACAGCTCTTGAGGGTGAAGCATTGCCAGCACAAATGGGGTGACTTTATTTAAACTACATATGTGTAGGGAGCAATGAATGCTGCGAGTGAGTGAAGTCTCATGTGAGTGTGTTGTTGCACACGGGCATGGCCAGGTTGATGACGTCAACGTCTCAGCCTCACGGGAGTGGCAAAGCCTCATCAGAGTGAGGTTCAAGAGGGATTGTGAAACTTTCCTTGGGGTCCTAGTATGAGTGTTTATGAACAGTTGATCAGTGAGGGCAAAGACTAGTAACTACAACTTCCTCTCCAGGATGTTTATAGCCCGAGACTGTTAGACTACAAAGAGCTCCTAGAGAGTCTAGCTAACACCTCCCTCTGTGTGCTACCTAATCAACACATTGAGGTTATGGTTTGCTGGCAGTAGTAGGTGCCCTCTGTTAGAGTAAGCACACCCTACCAGCTCCCAGCTTTCTTCTATGTGAGTCTGTGTGTCTGTCCTTTCTTCATTGCTTTACTATACCTAGTCAGGGTTCCAGGACCCAAGCCACATGGCTCACAGCATATCTGTCTATGTGGATGTATGTAAAGAGGCACATGTAGTGTATATTTTGCCTTTCCTGTGACTAATGATGATGAACATCTTTTTATGTCTTTATTGCCTTTTGTGAGCATTTTGGAGAAATATCTATGCCAGTCTTTTACTCACTTTCTTTAGTTGAGTTTTATTGTTGAGTTGTAGGAGCTCTTCATATATTCTGGGTCAACTCTGCTTTTGTTCCCGATGTTCCTGAGAGAGGCTGGGAAACCTAGTCTCCAGTCTTGGTCCTGTTACTCAACATGATGTTGTCCCAGTCCTTTGGTCCTAAGCTGGATCTAATTTGACAGTGCCTCAATAAAGCTTGGCTATCCTAACAGTAGAGTACAATTGGAACTCAGTAGGTAGAGGACAGGGATGGCATACACTCATTCACATTTTTATTTTTTATGAGTAAGTGAAAAGACCTTCTGGGTGGTGTAGGAGGTCCTTCTGTATTTGTGTTGCTTTCATTGGCTAAATAAAGAAACTACCTTGGCCTTTTGATAGGGCAGTACTTAGATAGGTGGGGAAAAGAGAACTGAATGCTGGGAGAAAGAAGGCAGGCAGAGAGAGAGCTGCCATGGAGTCGCCAGAGTCAGACATGCTGAATCTTTCCCGGTAAGCCACAACCTCATCGTAAGCACAGATTAATAGAAATGGGTTAGATCAAGATGTGAGAGTTGGCCAAGAAGAGGCTAGATATAATGGGCCAGGGAGTAATTTAATTAATACAATTTCTGTGTGGTTATTTTGGGGGTTACGCTAGCCGGGCACTGGGAACACAGCCTGTGCCTCTTACTATATCTGGGGATAAAGTTATTCTCCAGAATACGGGAATCTGGGGCTAACAAGTGGCAGGACCCAGAAATTCCATTACAGGCTTACTGGTCTATGTGTATGAGTCTGTGGGTGGAAAGCAGCCCCTGGGGGTTACAACTTGCCCCCCCCCACAACTGTTGACTGAATTTCTGTCCTCCCCCCAGGTCCCACAGCTGTTTAGCCTCAAAGAAATCACACAGAGGTCTATATTAATGTTAAACTGATTGGCCCATTAGCTCAGGCGTCTTATTAGCTCTTATAACTTATATTAACCCATTATTCTTATCTATGCTAGCCATATGGCTTGGTACCTTTTTCAGAGGGGCAATCACATCTTCATTCTTCTGTGGTTGGGACAGGACTGGGGAGGACTGGGCTTCCTTCTTCCCAGAATTCTCCTGTTCTCATTGACCCACCTCTACTTCCTGTCTGGTTGTCCCACCTATACTTTCTGCCTGGCTACTGGCATTTATTTAAAACATAATTGACAGAATATAGACAATTGTCCTGCACCACACAGCTTCTAGTCTGGTAAGGAGCTTCTATTCTGGTAAGGAGCTATGGATATGATCATTTCAAACCCATCAAAGGCCACATCTCTACACCGTATCCACCAGACTGAAGACTGTGCTAAGTGACAGTGCCCCCCAGTCCTTCTGTTCAGGGGTTTGGTTTATCCTTGGCTATATGAGCCACTTCTCTGCTCCCTGTAGTCAGCAGCCCCTTTAGAGCTGGGGTGCTGGTGAGATGTGGCTGGGGTGTGGAGGTTCCTTCTCACTGAGGCTTTTCAGCTGTTTCTTTCTTGCAATGGTTAGAATGTGGCTACTCAAATATTCACCACAGGGAATGCCTCCCACCAATGGAAGGGCCTCAGGGCTGAGGGGGCTGAGACTCAGGGCTGTGCATGTCCCTGTTCTGGCTGGAAGTGTCTCTCATGCTCCCTTTGGAACCCACAGCTGGTGAGTCAGCTGTCTTGAACACATTTGGAGAAGGCTGTTATTTCAGGAGGCATCAGCCAGGGAGAGTTCTCAGGTCACGCACTGTGCTGCAGACTCAGAACTAAGAGCTTCACAGAGCAGGCAAGACAGACAGGGAAACTGGGGTGCAGAGGTTAGATTTGTTGTCTGTGGTCTAATGCATCTGGGTAGTGGGGATCCTGGGTCCTGCTTGTTCTGAAGCTTAGACTATCAGCCAGCTCTGTCATGTGACTATGCCAGGGACATAGCTTCAGTTTTACAACTTATATTCCTTCCTACTATAGAGATCACTAGATCTGGGCAGTGGTAGTGCACGCCTTTAATCCCAGTACTCATGAGGCAGAGGCAGGTGGATCTCTGTCTACAAGAGCTAGTTCCAGGACAGGATCCCAAGCTACAGAGAAACCTTATCTTGAAAAACCAAAGGAGAAAAAAAAGGCACTAGAGAAAGGCCCTTTTGGAGGGATTCAGCCATGTCCTAGTGTTCTTGTTTAGAAGAAGGGAAACCGAGGCTCAGATGGTTAACAGATTTGCCCACAGTCATGGCAAGAATACTGCCTAGCCAGGGTTGGGCCAGGGTCTTCTTATCCCTGAGTGTCTTCCTTGCTCTAGGTCAACCCTTGTGCATGTTTATTCAGATGCTTTGGGCCCCTTGATGACTATTCTCATGTCTGTGAAGATAGCCTATCATGATGCACTGGCGATACAATGTGTCTGTGAAGATAGCCTATCATGTTGCACGGATGATATAATGTGTCTGTGAAGATAACCTATCATGTTGCATGGACGACATAATGTGCCTGTGAAGATAGCCTATCAGGATGCATGGATGATATGATGTGTCTATCATGTGACTCTTGACAGTTGAAAGGTTGGTGCTGCATCTTCTCAATCATTCCCCCAAAAGGTGGTCTCCATTTTGTGGATTTGGGACTTGCCCCTGACTTTACATCTGCTCATGATCCTGACCTGGTCAATACTGAGATTGGTTCAGGCTTTCTGCCTTCCAGCAGTTTGGCTTTTGGAACTGTTATGATGCTTCCTTTCTTTGAGTGAGTTCAGATTATGTTTCTGCCACTGGCAATGGAGGTTTCTGAAAATATCTTATGATGTGGAGCAATGTGGCTTCCCCTTGAACTTCTCAGGGGAGATACTAGTCAGGGGTGGTCAGGTGCCTCGCCTGATAAACATGTCAATCATGGTTTTCAGGAAGGTGTTTTGTCCTGGCTGACAAGGGCCAACAAGGCAGTTCTCCATGGCTGGGGCTTCCTGGCCACACAGAAGTGGACAATTTTCTAAGATAGTAGTGTAGATAAATAGGTAGTTTTTACATGGTCTTAATACTTTAAGGTAGAATAAAAGAAATGAAGATACATTTTTTAAAAAATTCCATTTCCTGACCTGACAATACCCCTTTAAATACTTTATTACTTTTTAAAATTGCTTTCAATGTCCCCAAGAAAAATTATCCCTACAATGACAAATGGCTTGTTTGTCTCGAGATCAAATTGTGCTCATGGTTAACTAATCTAGGAGCTTGGGTTAATACACAAAGTCTTGAAAACATGTGTTTTTCTCTAAGCCAATTATTTTTTTCCTCTCTTACATGAATTATCAGAGGTCACTGTTGGGGGGCATCAGCATGCTTTTTCAGGAATTATATTTTAGATTTTGTTATTCTCCATCCTTCCTGAGATTTTCATATTGCAGCTTCTTTGCCTACAGGGTACAGCTGTGCCCGGGGAAGCGGGAGGTAGAAAGAACCGTCTTGAGAGAAGCCCGTCTCTCTGGGGCTGTTCCTCAGGAATGGATAAGGATCATTTGCAGATAATTCTTACCCTTCCATTCACCTGATTCTCAGTGTCCTATCCCCCAGAGCCCTGAGGTGGCTGTAGCATCCTGCAGTCTAGATCACCCCTCTTGACTTTCCCTTACACTCTGCCTCCCTGCTTCTCCCTTTCTGGTGCTTTTATATATGATCACTCTTTTTAAAAGGAAACAGGAGAAACATCTTTCCTCGCCTGGTAGTAAGAAGGATGCAGATCTACATCTGACTGGGGCCCTTCAGCTGCCCATGTAGTGATTTGCCCCCTTCAGCAGTTTAGCAGATAAATGGCAAGTCAATAAAGCTCCCTCATTAGAGGAAGCTGGCGATTATTTGTAGAAGATAATTAAACAACCCGGACATTCAATATGCCTTCCCTCTATGAGACACTGAAATCTGTTCACTATGGAGATCTCTCTCCAGCCAGAAGCAAGAAGAAAACAGCAGCAGTGTTTTGCCACTCTGCAGAGGGAAGGTGAAAGAGTGCCCACTCCTGTGCCTCTGTCATCCCCTAGTGCACCAGATGAGTCACCAGGAACATCTGGGTATTGCCAGATTACCATGGGCTCCCCTGTCCGCATGGCTGAGTGCCAGCATCCTCAAAGCTGGGAGAGCATCTATTAATTGCTTTTTTCACCTGCACAACTAAGCCCAGCATTTGGCATATGGTATACACCCTAAGCTTCCAGAATCCATGACTTCTTACTGGGAGAAGTATTCTTCATCTCCCTGTCAGGTCTGGGGAAGCTCCTGTGCTGCAGTCTCTGTGGAGGCCTCATCTCTGTGGAGGATGTGAGTTTATCTTTCTGGCTTTCAGCTGAGGAGCTGGGTGGGTGAGAATAACCCACATCCTTAGCTCCTTTCCGTCTTGGCTGGCCACAGATGATTGTAGCCTCTTCCTGCACTCCTTCAAGCCATCGCTTCCAGCCCCTGAGAGTCTTGTCACCCGTGTTTCCTTTACCTCTGTCCACATGGCTGTGGACCATGTCTCCCTCTGTAGCTCCTTTCTGCCCCCACCCCCAGAATGCACTCCCCTTGCTTGCTGTGCCCCCAGAAGCATTTATTCTTCACCTACCAAGAAACACTTAGTTTCGCCCCTCTGAAGAGATTGATTTAGGGACTTGGCATCACCTCCTGGATGATCAGATTGCTTACAAAACTTAGCCATTTCCTGTAGCGCAATTTCTGATTGGTCTTACTAATAAAAATATGGAGTCAGATATTAGGGGGTGAAAGCTGAAAGATCAGAGAAGCAGAGCGGCCAGCCACTAGTTCTTCTTACCCCTACGACATCCTTGGAACAGAGGGGTCAAGATCCTGTCTCTTCGAAACCTCAGACTGAATCCTGAGCTCCTGTCTTCTCCTGCCTTATACTCTTCTCTCCACCCAGCCATATCACTTCCGATCTCTACCTCCCTAGTGCTGGGATTAAAAGTGTGAGTTACCACTGCTTGACTCTGTTTCTCTTATAGACTGATTCAATCTCATGTAGCCCAGGGTGGCCTTGAACTCACAGAGATCCATCTGCTTCTGTCTTCTGAGTGCTGAGATTAAAGGTGTGTGCCACCACTTCTTGGCCTCTATGGCTAACTAGTGTGGCTAGCACTGTACTCTGATCTTCAGGAAAGCTTTATTTGTTAAAGCACAAGCAAAATATCACCACATTTACCCCTTGGTTTTGAAACAGAAATGTTAAGCCACTCTGTCCTCTTCCATGCCAGGAACCAGAGGCAGCAGGAACTTGGACAGGCCGCCCCAAAATGGGTTTTCATGCAAGAGCAAGAAGAAGCTGCCCCTCACACACCCATGGCCCAACTTCAGTCACATCACATCTGTGGTAAGGAGGTCAGTTGGCCAGTCTGCATTATCTTCTGGAATAGACTCTTGAAGGTGAGGCTGGGAATTGCCCATTTTGAATTCTGCTAACCAATGAGGGGCCTGGGTACAGAATTTGCACCCCAAAAATGTGTGTTGAACCCTTGCCTAGGGTGAAGACAATCACACATGATTTCATTCCTTTTCTGAGCTGGGTAGGTCCCACCATGAAATGGTACAGCACTTTCACAGTTAATGCATTTGTATTGGTAGAGCCTTGAGTTTTAATCAAGGAGGTGCAATCTGACCAGTTCAGATTGGCAGCATGTAATTTTACATTCTGAAACTGCTTTTCCAGTATAAACTTTGTTTCTATGTGAATGTAATAAAGTAAATTCTAGTTACTGCCTTTCAACATCCTTAGAAACTAAGCTACTCACAGTAGCAGGTAGTCAGAAATGTGGATTTCTCCCATGTGTTTTGTATTTGTCAAACTGTATGCTGGGATGCGGTGCTTATGATTATTGTAGTAAAAGGAAGACATCTGTGCAAATGTGCATGAAAGACCTCCGAGTGTTTCTGATCATGACCAAAGTGATTGCATTTTTGATACCTCAGATCTGTATGTGATTATCCCTAGCAATAACTCATTGTGTCCTGAATCTACAAGCCTGTTGTTTTCTATCTTTTGAGCCCTGCACCTTTCATTTGGGAAGGCTGGGTGAGCAGTTTGTCTAAGGAGATGTGCTTTGATTTCCAATGCCTTTCTCGTTTGGATGAAATTAGGGTTTCTAATCTCTTTCTAATTAGTGGTATTTTCATTCCTGTTGAGGAAAGGTGTGTGCATACATTTTTATTTTGTTTGTTTGATTCTTTGAAAACTTATGTCAACATCTAAAACTAGACTGAGTATAAGCAGAATTTATAAAAGTGGAGAAAAGGAGTAAGGAAATGAGAAGGGGGAGGACATATTAACATAATCATAACCAGTGTCACCACCATCATTCCACAATCACTAGCCTCACAGTGATCATCACTTTACCAACATCATCAACCTCATCATGTTCATTATCATCATATTACCATCACCACCATTGCCAGCTCCATCACTGCAACCATCATTAACATCATCACAACCATCATAATTATCATCACTTCACCATGATTGCCATCCCCACTGTCATCTCCCTTAGCATTATCACAACTACTAGCATCACTAAAAGCGTGAACTTCATCACTTCACTGTCACCATCAACCTCCGTCATCATCACCACCTCTGTTATCATCACCATTATCACGGCCATCATCATCACCATCATCATAACTATCATGACCATCATCATGACCATCATCACCATCATCATGACCATCATCACAACCATCATCACCATCAATCATCATGACCATCATGACCATCATCACAACCATCATCACCATCAATCATCATGACCATCATCACAACCATCATCACCATCAATCATCATGACCATCATCACAACTGTCATAACCATCATCATGACCATCATCACAACCATCACCATCAATCATCATGACCATCATCACAACCATCATCACCATCATCATGGCCATCATCACCATCATCGTCACCATCATCATGGTCATTATCACTGTCATCACGACCATCATCACCATCAGCATGGTCATTATCACTGTCATCACGACCATCATCACCATCAGCATGGTCATTATCACTGTCATCACGACCATCATCACCATCATCACAATCATCACCATCATCACAATCATCATCACCATCATCACAACCATCACCACCATTATCACGACCATCATCACCATTATCATGACCATCATTACCACCACTACCATCAAAACTGTCCTCTTCCCCTTCATGACCATTTGTATCACCACCATCGCCATCACTACCACCATCACCACTTCTACCATCACCTTTATCATCATCGTCATCACCATCATCATCATCATCACTTGCCATCTCCATCACAAACCACCCTTATCAGCACCATCACCACCATAATTATTATAATCATCATTATTACTGTCACTTCCCCTTCATCACATCCATCATCATTTCCATTATCAACACAATCATCCTCATCATCATTATTGCCATTGTTATCATCGCTATCATTTCACCCTCATCATTACTTCCATTATCACTACCATGAACATCACTGCTTTACCATCTCATCATCATCATCCCCACCATCAGTATCACCATCTTTATCATCAGCATCCTGACATTATTGCCATCATCACCACCATCACTGTTACCATTATCATCACCACGACAGCTGTCACCATCCTCTTCATCATAACTACCGTCACTTACATCATCATCCTATTCTTCCTAATCATAATCATGGTAATGGGAATACTACCTTACCGCTTACTCTGTGGTAGTTTCTGTAGAGGTGTGTTTTAATATGTATTTTAGTTTTCTATCAGCTTTCGTGTCTGTTGGATTCTTATCTCCATCTCACAGTGAGGCAATGGGAGGTATGGGGAAGTTTAAATAGATTGGCCAAAAATCTCTGAACCAGCAAGTGGTGAATCTGGGACCCAAAGGGCTATGATTTGAATCTGAAATGCTCCATCTACGACTTTGTTTTGAATGCTTGGTGTCTGACTTTATGGTATTATTTTGAAGGTTTGTGGAAGTGGTTACCGAGGGCAGGACTCTGAAGGTTATACCTGCTTCTGGTTTCCACTTGCTCTCTGTTAGCCACCATGAGAGACCACCACTTCACACTGACCTATTGGGGACAGTGCCTCTCCTACTGCTATACTGCCCTTACTTTGGAAGACTGAAATCCCTATGGAACTGCAAATCTTTTTTTACTTTAGGTTATTTTTGTCCCTGCAGTGAGGAAGGTGATACACAAACCCAGCAGCCCAACTCTAGGGTATAACACTCACAATTAGTCTATGTCAATGAATATAGTATAAGTGAAACCTTATCTGATGGGGATAGGTCAGGTAGATATGGCCCCTATGTCACAGCAAGGAAAACCACACCATGTTCTTCTCTGTGGGATATCCCTTCCTTGGGTTGTTATTTTTTTTCTTTCAGAAGTACCTCGTTTCCCCTAGAGGGAGTTCTGAGTGTGATATGTCTATCAGCTATGGTAGACAGGAGCCAGATTTCTCATCAGTTCTGCTCTGTGACTTTGAGCATCTTGGCGACCTCATTCTGCACCCCCCTCTACTAATGCCCTCTGGTGATTGTTTTCTATCTAACACTGGGCATGTTCATCTCACTGGATTTGCCTATGGACAGAGGTGACCTTGACGTCCATATTAAAAAGGTACTTATGTATCTCTACATCTTTTTCTGGACCCCGGCCATCATCCCAGGAATGCTTGGATTGGCATGTAGAATGGATGTAGACTTGGAAAACTGCCAAGTCATTTGAGCATTCTGGAGCTAGACAAGCCCAAGATGCCTAGAACATATTGATCTGTGGATAATAACCAGTAGTGATGGCTTTGGTCCACGAGGGTTGTCACACAACATCATCCTGTGAATAGATTATGAATATACCTGAACCCAGCAACAGCCTAGAACAGAGGAACAAAAGCACCAAAGGGTTGCAAGCATGGGGCTGCATATCGAGGCCCCACTGAGCACTGCTAAAGCCCCACTCTCTCCCTTGCTTGAGGCCAGGTCACTCTTGCAGCTAGGCTGCCCTTCTTGCCCTGGAAAGGTCTCCATTCTTTTCTATACCATGCTGCCTCCTCAGTATGATGCCCTACTGATGAAGAAGAAATATCTCACATAGGTTTCTACATTTGAACACTCAATCCCCAGCTGGTGGTGCTGTTTGGAGAGGTTGTAGTACATTTAGGAGGCAGAGGCTTGCTGGGAAATGTACATCATTTGGGGAGGGCTTTCTGAGTTTATACCCTGTCTTGTTATGATTTTATTGCTATGAAGAGATACCATGACCATAGCAACTCTTATAAGGGAAAACATTTAATTGGGGGCTGGCTTACAGTTTCAGAGGGCTATAGTCTGTTATCATCATGGCAAGATGTGGTGGTATGAAGTCAGACATGGTGATGGAGAAGGAGCTTAGAGTTCTACATCTCGATCTGAAGGCAGCAGAAGGAGACTGTGTGAGCCACACTGAGCATAGTTTGAGCATATAAGACCTTAAAGCTTGCCTCCACAGTAACACACTTCCTCCAACAAGGCCACACCTACTCCAACAAGTCTATACCTCCTAATAGTGCCACCCCCTATGGCCAAGCACTCAAACACATGAGTCTCTGTAAGGGGTACACCTGTTCAAATCACCACATTGCCTCACTCTGTTGACTGAGGTTTCTGTCCCACCCGGCCCTGCAGTCCTTCAGTCCCAAAGACATACGCAGAGGTCTACATTAATTATAAACTGACTGGCCTATTAGCTCAGGATTTTTATTAATTCTTATAACTTATATTAGCCCATAATTCTTGTCTGTGTTAGCCATGTGGCTTGGTACCTTTTTCAGGGAGGCAGTCACATCTTGCAACCTTGCTTCCTCTGCGGCTGGGTCACGACAGCAGACTGAATCTTTCCTCTTCCCAGAATTCTCGTCACCCTGCCTTTACTTCCTACCTAGTCACCCACCTATACTTCCTGCCTTGCTACTGGTCAATCAGCGTTTATTTAAAATACAAGTGACAGGGTACAGACCATTGTCCCACAGCATCACTCCTCTTTCCCCTCCACTTTGTGGTCACACTCTGCTTTGAGTTTGTGGTTGACAATGTGATCCCTCAGCTTCCTCTTCTGGCCACTGCTGCCTCCCCGCCATGATGGGTTCATCCTTCAGGAGCCATCGGCCCATATGAACTCTTTTTCCTTCAGTTTCCTTAATCACAGCACAGAAACTGACTATAAATCTTTTTCTTTTTTTGAGGCAGGGTTTTTGTTTTGCAGGATAGTCTGGCATAGGACCTGCTGTCTTCCTGCCTGCATCTCCAGAGTGCTGCAATTTCAGGCATGCACTACCATGCCCAACCTATACACTATCCTACTTTTATCTCATTCCAGGCATATTGTCAGTAAGCACACAAACTGTAAGTACACAGAGATTGTGAAATCTGGGGTTGGTGAGTAAGGCAACATGACTATGATCTAGCTGTCTCCATCTTTCCTTGGACAGCAGCTGGCATTATCTACGAGGGTCGTGTGAGACATTCCCTGGATGAGGAGGCCACTCAGGCCTGAACAAACACTTTGACAGAGTGGCATGCTTTATAACCCTAGACCGGCTGCAGAAGTGCAGGCTTTCACAGAGTGGCATGCTTTATAACCCTAGACCGGCTGCAGAAGTGCAGGCTGGAGCATGTCAGCAGCCAGTTGTTGAGATGTTAGGCTCAATTTTCAAACTCACTCCGACTAGATGTGGTTCTAGGGACAAGTGGCCTGCCAATCTGCCAGGCTTCGGATGGTCCTGTTTTATTGCCATTCTTATTCCCTTTCCACACAATTTAAATGTCACATATTTGACACGGTTGTGCTCTGGGTCTCCATCTGTAGCAGCAGTGAACATGCCAAGGATACAGACTGCTATAACCCTGAGATTTCTGTAGAATAGTACCCTGAGCCCTCAAGGATTGCAAAATAAGCAAATGCCTGCAGGTCTTCACCCAGCTTCCTTACACATACACACTAGACAGCCCCTGAACCTTTATTTTGAGGTTTGGGTGTCAAACATTCCCCTCTATCACTGGCTGGCCTCTGACCCACAGAGCACTCCCAGTCCTGCCTCTGCTCTATGAGGTGCCCATGCTCCTTGACATGAGATTCTTATTATTTTTTAATCCTTCCACTTCTCCTTCCCCAGCCCATTCCATTAGTAAAAGAAATGTTTCTTTACTAAGTCACAATATTCATTAAGAAATTTTTGTTTGCTGTCTTTAAAAATTTTTTTCACTAAAGTGATTTATGTATGTAAGTGTTTTGTCTGCATGTATGTCTGTGCACCCCATATGTGGAGGCAAGAAGACAGTGTTGGATCCCCTGGGACTGGAGTCACAGATGATTGTGAGCCACCATGTAATTGCTGAGAATTGAACCTGGGCCTTCTAGGAGTACTCTTACCAGCTGAACCATCTCTCCAGCTTCTCTCTCTCTCTCTCTCTCTCTCTCTCTCTCTCTCTCTCTCTCCCTATATATATATATGTGTGTGTGTGTGTGTGTGTGTGTGTGTGTGTGTGTGCATGTGATTATGTGTATGCATGCCCACAGGTGTGTATGTATATGGGCATGGGGTGTATCCCACAATTGGTGTATGGAGGTCAGAGGACAGCCTCGGGTGCTTCTTCGTCTCTTCCACCTTGTTTGGACAGGTCTCTTGGTTCCTTGCCAGCAGAGCACAGCTTCCCGGGATTCTCCTGTTTTCACACCCATCTTGCTATCGGAGAACAGGGATTACAGATGTGTACTACTGTATCCAGTTTACACTGATCTGGAGACTCTAATCAGGGCCCCCATGCTTGTATAGTTCTTCACTCATGGAGCCATCTCCCCAGCCCTGTTCTCTTTTTTATTCTGTCAGACATTTGCTGTCATTTGAACCTGGGCTATCTATCATATGTCCATGAATTTAAGTCTTGGTTCTCACAATGGTGCTGATGGGGGTTGATGGAGCCTTTAAGAGATAATGATCCAGTGGGAAGACTTAGGTTACTGGGGACAGGGCCTGGAAGAGGATGAGGGACCCTGGCTTCCTGTCTGTTATTCATTGGACATCCTGGTCATGAAGAAGTATTTTACCGCAATTTTCTGCTATGCTACACTACCTCACTACAGGCCCAAAGCAACAGCACCAGCTGGTCCTAGACTGGAGCCTCTGAAACTGTAAGCCAGTGCAAACCTTTTTATCTTTGAAGTTGATGGTTTCATGTCTTCGTTACAGTCATGTTGATTAGCACAGCGTTTCTTTTATGAATCTTCTGAATCACAGACTAACGCAGTGACCTTTCGACTCAGGAGCAAGGTCCACGTGGAAGGTGTGTTATCATCCTGTGGGGTTACAGACATTAGGGTTGCTTCTGTGAGGGACTAGCTAAGACTCAGGCCTGCTTCTCCTAGCCCCTCCAGGGTTCCAGTTCTCCACCAATACAAACTGTGGCAGTCTCCCTTTCCCCTGCACGTCCCAACGTGGGCCCAGTGCAATAGAAAATGCAGAGTCTTTTGTGCAGAAGTTAAGAATTTCAGAATCAGTGACAGCAGAGTCTTGAGCCAAAATGCCAAGCCTTCTGATCTCAGGGCATTCTGTTCTGCCAATCCATAGAGCCAGCCTTGGGCCTCTGCCTACTTTGTTCAGTGAGTCTAGGGAGGTGTGATTCTCCCAGCATGTGTTCTAGATAACACCCTGCAGATGATGCTCTGGGATGGGTTGCAAGCCTGGGCGCTGAGCAAGACTATGAAATACGAGACACTGGAAGAAGTTCTCCTAGTTCATCTTTATTACACATATATATACGTATACATATATATATACATATGTAATATATATATATTCTTACCATGTGTATTAGTTATTTTTCTTCCTGGTATGACCAATGTACCCGACAGAAACACAGCAAGGAAACAAAGGGTTTTTTTTATTGATCCGCAGTTTGATGGCTTCAGCCCATAGTGGCAGGAAAGGCGATGGTGGAACTGCTTAGTCCGCAGAAACGGAAGTGGATGATGGAGGCTGTTTAGATCCTGGTGGACAGGAAACCAAGAACAAAGTAGGAACCAGAGGCAAATCTATCTTTGTCAAGGTCCTGCCCCTCAGGGACCTACTTCTGTGGTCTAGATCACATGTCCTGGGGGTTCTGTGAGCACCAGCTGTGGACCAAGTGTTCAAACACATGAACCCAGAGGGGGTATTTCACAAGCTGTAATAGAATGCTTATTGGTATAAGTGGCAGTGATAGTTAACTTCAGTAAATTCATCAATTTTATTGCAAAAAAATTTTACTTATATAAATTTTAATGTCCTTGTCCTGTAGGAGCAACTGAGGACTTTTCTCCCCTTCGCTGTTTCTCTTCCTCCTTCATCTTTCTTTGCTTCCTCTCTTCTCTCTATAATCTCAGAGTGAGGGCTAAGAGGATGGTGGATCACTGTGGGAGGGAGAGGAGGCCTGTGACTTGCCCCCACCCCGCATATCCATCCTGTTCCCATCTTCCAGATGCTGTGAGGACTAAATGACATAAAACCACTGGGGCGCTGTGTTCAGTTCTGATGTTGTGTTAAACACTTAATAAATGGAGCTCTTAGTCTTGGTAAGAGAACTGTAGGCTTAGAGTGTAGCTCAATAGCAGGGGGTTTGTCTAGTATAAGCAAGGCCCTAGGTTCCATTATCAGCATCAAGAAAACAAGGTGCCCTTGAGTATAATTACATGTCTGGCATTTTTGCAGTGGGGCTTAAAGGCTACACAGCGGGCTGTACCCGATACTATGCCATCCCTATCATGATAGATTGTAGCCTTGGACTGCTAGCCAAAATGATCCCTTCCTTTAACTTGTGTTAGGTCCCTTTTTAAAATCACAATAAAAGAAAGTAAAGAGCATATCACTTAATTTTATCCTCATCACCCCCCAAAATCCCAGTAGTCTAAAAGGGTGGCCTGGGCTCAAAGAGCAGCTGGAAACCATGCTGCCCTTGCTTGTCCTTCCAGCCTTGCGTCTCTGCTCATCTACGCTTGACTGAGTAGCAGCCAGATAACTCTTGATGCCAATTGTCACTCCTGCTGAGAAAGATACCAAGGAATGGGCAGCCTTCCACTTGGCTTTGCCGAGCCCCTGGAAGCCCCCAGTAACTGTGGGATATGCCTGTCATGGAACCTAAAGGTCTCTGTGGGAGAAAGGGGACATGAGGGCAGTGGGTCTGGGGAAGGATGACCAGATTGAAGTGGAGGGTTGTCCCCAAGGGAAGGACTCCTGAACAGACAATGTGATCGAGGGACACAGTGCTCTTTGAAAAGATTGTCTTTAAAATAAGAAATTGATAAAGGATCCTGAGCTGTAGACCCAGTTCATACATTGTGAGTGCCATGTAACATTGAAGGAAGGGACTCCTCATTGACATGGCATCTGTGACTCCCATTATTGGATGTTCAGAAGCTTTAGGGCACATACTTACAGTTGACTGTATTCAGCATGTGCCTGGCCTTGTTGTTGAGATCCCTGCCTCAGCAGAATCCAAGACTTTGTTCTGCAGTTTCCAAAGGCTAAGTGATTCGCCCTATCATGTAAGGCACCCATGAAGCAGGTGATTCGGGACACAGTCGTTTGGCAAGATTTGTGATGTCGGCTGGAACATCAGCTGTCCCTAAGGCTGCCAGGCAATGGAGATCGGATGGCTTTATTTTCTCTTTTGTTGTGTTTTCTATATCAACTATATCTTGGAAAAGATGAGCAATATTCAAACTGCATTTGTTCAGTATGTAGCCTTTTGCCTTCTCAGGCTATTGAGCTGCGTGAATGGAACCTACAGCCAGGATAGAATCAGGGATGAGGATTTGCTTCCAACTGCCAGGGACTGGTTTCCATTACTTTAGGAGGTATAGTATCTGCAATGCCTCCCTGGGTGAAAAGTGTCTCTCCCTGCTGGTATTTCTCGCCTCTTCCCTACGTCGATGTTCTGCAGATACCCACCTGGGTCTCCTGGCCCCGTATCTGCAGGACACTGTACTTTCTCTGTTGTCTACATAACAAACACCTGTCTTCCCCACGGATTCTTCACTGTACAGACTGCTCTCCTCCCTAGAGGTGAGCTAACACCTGGCAGCCTTATTGATCAGCCACATTCAACACAAAACGCAGGGTCTTCCCTCAGTACTCATCCCAAGGCCAGTTCTGCCGCCCTCAGCTTTTCTTATGCGCTGCATGGGGCAGCTCTTTACCCATCTGAAGCCTTTGCACTGCACAGCACCCGGCACAGGCAGGTGCTCCGCAGATGGGAATGGACACACGTTGAACTCCTACTGGGACCACCCTGCTGATGGGTTTTACTTTGACAAATTCTTTGAGAATTCTGTAAATGCATGCAAAGTGTTTTGATCAGCTGCACCTCCCTTCCCCCCACCCTCTCTCAATCTCATGGCCTCCATTGAGGGGGGATTTACATTTACATTGATTTACAGTTAAAGGGTACAAGGCAAGTGAACGAAACCATGGCGACAGAAACTAGAGGTGGCTGATCACACAGCATCTGTACTCAAGAAGCAGAGGTGGATGTTGAGGAGCAGCTCACTTCCTCCTTTTTTATTCAGTCTTGGACCCTAGCCATGGAATGGTGCTGCCTGTGGCAAGGACAGGTATTCCCACCCCAATTAACTCAGTCTATAAATTCCATCTCACAAACATGGCCAAAAGTTTATGAAGTGAGTCTAGATCTTCCAACTTGACAATCAGGATTAAATATCACCTTATAGATATCTAGATACAAGAGTAGAAAGACTGAGGTAGCTAGAGATTAGACTCAGGAAAAGTATGGGGGTGATCTGATTTTTAAAAAAATGTTTTTGATTAAAATAGAATTATATCGCTTCCGTTTTCTTTTCCTCCCTCAAGCCTCTCCCAGCCATTCCCCCTCAAGCCCTTCTCATGTCCTCCCTCTCTCAAGTTGATAGACACTTACTCTTTGATTATATTTGTAACATTTATGTATATATGTATATAGGTATTTATGTGTATGGACAAATACATAAAATTAGACCCTGTAGAGTTCAGTTTTGTCATTTGTGTGCATATGCTTTCAAAGCTGACCACTCTACATTGGACAGTCAATAAGACAGTTCATCCCTGGGAAAGACTACCTCTCTTTCCAGCAATTAAGAGTTGTCTAATTGCTTATAGTTCTTTGTCTAGGGGTGGGACCCTGTGAAATTGAAATCCCCCCTTTTACATAGATACTGATATTGTTGCAGTCTTGTTTGCACAATTGTTGTCTTCTTCTTCCTCTTCCTCCTGCTCCTCCTCTTCTTCTTCCTCCTCCTTCTCATCCTCCCTTTTTTTCCTCCTCCTCCCTTTCTTCCTCCCTCTTCTCTTCTCCTTCTCCTATGATCCACTGAATCTAGTGTGAGCTGTCCATATATACATAGGTTTGGAGTCACCCACTGAAGAATCGTGAACCTATCAGAAGACACAACCTAAGGGAAAACTGACTTTGCTTTCCGGAGAAGCCATCACCTGCAATAGCTTCTGAGCTGTGGGTGGGAAGCTGTGAACCTGCTGACTCACTTGGTCTTAGACAGGTCTTGTGCAGACAGCCCCAGATGCTATGAGTTCATGAGTCCTGCAGTATTTTATATTGGGAAGATACTCTTTCACCCCAGTCCTTCTTGATTCCTGACTTTTAAGATTATCCTACCCCATCTTCCTCAATGATCCCAGAGCCTTGGTTTTGTTTTATGCGTTTGTTTCTTATCTTTCTTTTAAAATTTGTTATATCTTTAAATTTTATATGCACCCGAAGAGGCACAGGCACCATGATTCTGCAATCTAATCACCCTTCCCTACAATTATCAATATTCATCAATATGTGATCAAATGCTTCTAACTGCTTACCACTGTCAATAACAGACACATTTCACCTGTAAAACCTTTTGTATTTGTCTTTAAAACTAGAGGGTTTAAGTGTGATTGTGCTACCATACCTAACAAGTGTATTGCTCCTCTATCTATCTATCTATCTATCTATCTATCTATCTATCTATCTATCTATCTATCATCTAAGTATTTATCTATCCATACGTCTACCAGCCCACTGATCTATTATCTATCTATCTATCTATCTATCTATCTATCTATCTATCTATCTATCTTCTATGTATTTATCCATCCATCCACCAGCCCACTGATGTATTATCTATCTATCTATCTCTCTCTCTCTCTTCTATGTATTTATCTATCCATCCATCCACCAGCCCACTGATCTATTATCTATCTATCTATCTATCTATCTATCTATCTATCTATCTATCTATCCTATCTATCATCTAAGTATTTATCTATCCATACGTCTACCAGCCCACTGATCTATTATCTATCTTCTATGTATTTATCCATCCATCCACCAGCCCACTGATCTATTATCTATCTATCTATCTATCTATCTATCTATCTATCTATCTATGTATCTATCTATCTACCTATCTATCTATCTCTCTTCTATGTATTTATCTATCCATCCATCCACCAGCCCACTGATCTATTATCTATCTATCTATCTATCTATCTATCTTCTATGTATTTATCCATCCATCTACCAGTCCACTTATATTTTTTTCTCTCTTTTATCACCTGTGTATCATCATATATCTACCAACTGAGAATCTATTATATCATCCATCTATTCATCTATCTATCTATCTATCTATCTATCTATCTATCTATCTATCTTCTATGTATTTATCCATCCATCTACCAGTCCACTTATATTTTTTCTCTCTTTTATCACCTGTGTATCATCATATATCTACCAACTGAGAATCTATTATATCATCCATCTATTCATCTATCTATCTATCTATCTATCTATCTATCTATCTATCTATCTATCTATCTATCTATCTATCTATATCATCTGCCTGCCTGCCTACCTACGTTTCCCCTGGTTGTTCTTGGAGATTACTGGAGATCACTTCACATGGGAGAGGACACGCACTTGACATGCTAGTGAGAGCTCATGAGGAGCAAGGTCCCAAGCCCGAGACCAATGTCCCAGCCTTGCTCTATTGCATGGTCACTGAGGCCTTCCTTTATTTAGATACATTTTTGGGCTCTGGGATCTCGAGTCATTAGAGTGAAATAAAGTGCTACTTGAGTGAAAACAGAGGGGGCAAACCAGGTGATGAAAATCATTTCTAAGTTTGTGTGCAGTGGCTCATGTCTATAATTCTAGCACCAGGGAGGCAAGAGCGGGGAGAGTGTTGAGAGCCTGTGGCCAATCTGGGCCACACATAGTGAGTTCCAACCCAGCCTGGGCTTCAGAATGATACCCTGTTTCAAAAACATCAAAGAACACACTTCCAGCAATGAGGTCAGTGATTCTACGACATGTAGAAATCCAAAAATGACAGTTTCTCAGCTCCGTGTGCACCTGCTCGCCTTGAGCTTGCCACTGTCAGCCAACAGAGCAGGATTTGAATTAGTGGCCTCAGCCTTCCACGTAAAGGTTCCATTTCAGTTTGAGGACTTTTGAGCAAGGCTCAGGGCCATCCTTTGTAATATGTGCCAGTGTTTGCCAGCCCTGACTGAAGCATTACCATGGCAACAGAGAGCATGTGAAACTGACAGGTTCCAGAATGAACTGTTTGAGGCACACCAACGCAGAGCGCTGAGGGAGAGCTTTATTTTCTGCATGACGGCACATCTGCTGCTAAGGAGTGTTAGCTTGCTATTTCTTTCTTCTCCAAAAGCATTGCTGATGCAGGGCAGGAGGTGGACCTGGAAGTTGAGAAGGGAAAGGAAACTACCCCAGGTCTTTAGTCCTTGGTGGGGTACCCTGGTTAGGCTTGGTGGGTCCTGTCTGAGCCCCGGCTCTGTGGCTCCCCCTGCAGGTTAGGCACTGTGCCCTTCTCTGATGGTGTTTGTAGACTCTCTGTCCTGAGCTTTCTGTGGTACAGGAGATGGGTAGGGTGGACAAAGGATGACTGACTGGAAGGCTGTAGTCGAGCGCTGCACCACTGAGAACAGGAAGTGCACCTGTCCACAAGAGGCTGGGAGCGGCTCTTCACTGGAGACAGCAGAGCTGAGCTCAGGACCAGTCAGAATTAATGAATGAGGTGCAGGTGGGTTGGGGGAGGATGGGGTGAAGGGTGAAGATGGTAAAGGGTGGGTGGAGGTGGGGAGGGTGGAAGGTTGGTGGAAGGGGCTGGATTGGAGTTGGGTGCTATGGCTTGGAGGTCATGGTACAAGTAGGGTAGAGAGTGGATGTAGATGGGCTATGTGGAAGACACTGCTGGGGGAAGCAGATGGGTTGAGGCAGGAGGTAAGCTAGGGTGGAGCTATAGTTTAGCATATCAAGAATGCTCCAACAGGCAGCAAAGCTTTTGAGAACACAGTACACAGTGTGGCAGGCTTTGCTGTACAACCCAGAGCACCGTGCACAGGCATGTCTCAGCATACAGTGCGGCAGGCTTTGCTGTACAATACACACCATGCACAGGCATGTCTCAGCATACAGTGCGGCAGGCTTTGTTATACAATACACACCACTGTGGACAGGCATGTCTCACTATACAGTGTGGCAGGCTTTGATGTACAATACACACCACTGTGGACAGGCATGTCTCACTATACAGTGTGGCAGGCTTTGATGTACAATACACACCGCGGTGCACAGGCATTATCTCATCTACCATTAACCACAGCTTGGCCCTCGGACCCCGACTAGAGTGACGATCTCTAAAAAGTCTTCACGGTAGAAGTACCCCTCACACCTGCACATAAAAGTGTACCATACAAGCACACCAGCATACACACATACCACACACAAAATACATAGCCCCAACACATCCATACACTATACACACAAATATACCACCTCAAATACATAGACATACATACATACATGCAGGTAGACAGATAAACATAGAGCACAAGAACACCAACATAACACACATGAACACACACACACAAAGATATACCACATACACAAGCATGATACACAAACAACATATGTGCCACACACAAAGCACATAAACAAAATAACACAGACCTCCACTCTATACACACAATCATACCATACACATGCATGAACACATATTGCACACATACATAGAAGAAACATGCCATACACTGTACCAAACACATACAAACATATTACACCATCATGCCACCATACACACATATATACACTGCACCAACACACACAGAGTATACCAAAACATATAAACAACTCTTAGCACACATACTACATACACAAGTGTACTTTCCAGATGCCACATGAACAGGAAGTGGGTGCTACTGAACGTGAAGAGAACTTCCAGGGGCTTCTCCTGGGGGTGACATGGTAACTTCCTCACTAGAATACCTGCTCTGAGCAGCTTTCTGTCTCCTGCTTGGAGCTTTTCACAGAGACCCTGACACCATAGTGACTCTGTCCACTTGCTTCCAGTAGAGTGAACTTGGGGTCCTCCAGATGGGAGGCAACTGACTGAGACTTCAGAGATGCAGAAGCAGACATCATTGGGGTAGCTCCCTTGGTGGCCACACGAACCATTGGATTTCCTTAAGGTCCTGGGTCTTCGACTGAGGCCTTGTTCCTGCGTGGCGGACTGGAGTCGTGGCTGTATGTGGGAGGGCTCCAACTGGCCAGGCACTCCTGTGACTGTCCGCCCCCTGTGTGTCACTCCTGTTCTCCCTTTGGTGTTTCAGGGGAGCCTATATGGCCCCATTTCTAGAGTAGGTGCTTACTGTGCAGAAAGGCCTGGTATAGAGTGCAGGGCAAGAATGCCACTTCCCTTCTAGAAAGGGATTTGGACCCAGACCCAGGCCAGTCCTTCTCCAATAGTTCTGTCTGTCTCTCTCATTGTTTCTATGCCTTCCTTCCCTCCCTCCCTCCCCCAACTGTGTGTGTGTGTGTGTGTTTCTTTTTGTCTACTCTTTTCAAACAAAGGTTTCTGTGTCTTGACCCCTCTCTTCCTCTGTCTCTTGCTGTCTTTTCCACTTGCCTTCTCCCTCCTCTCTCTTTGGTACTCTAGCACCTGCTCCCCAGATCACTGCAGGGCACAGGCTCACTTTGAGCACGTTTCTTTCTATGCATGAGACCCTTTGCTGACTTGTGCCATGCTGGCCATACTGTATCCTTAGAACCCAGGTGTGGGCTGAGATGTCACCGGTGCTTAGCCATTGACTGATAAGTGCAGGACTGGCCATAGGGGCTGAGAGTGTCACTCAACTGAGTTCTTGCCTATCCTTAATCTCCAGCCCCACAGAAACAAGAGATGGTAGCATAGGCCTAGAGGAAGGAGAATCAGAGACCATCCGCAGCTACGTAGTAAGTTGGAGGCTGGCTTGAGATATATGAACGCCCATCTCAAGAAGAAGAAAAATTAAACAAATTAAGGCCTTTGTAGTACCTGGTAGCCATAGCCCATGCCACTTTGTCATGTGTATGTGATGGAGACAGCTAGCTGTGTGTACATATGTCCTACCCTGGGATCAGCTTTCTACACAGGAGCACCCCAACCCAGAAGACAGTCATTCTGCCATCTGTTTGCTTCTCCCAGAAGGAAAGCCAGAAGCTCCCCCAAGGCCCCAAATACCCTTTCTTTCCCACAAGTTCGAGGCCATCTTGGGCTCTCTTCTCTTCTGCCTGCTGTAGCTTCTCCATCCAGGGATCTGGGCTTTCTCTGCTGGGTTCCAGAAAGGGGATGAGAAAAGAATTTCTCCCACAGCCAAAGGGCTGCCTCTTGATGTCTCCTTCTAAAACAAACTAACCGACCAACAAAACAAAACTGCTTGAGATACATGGATGTGTTCTATTCCAATGGACCAACAATTTCCCTTTGAAAAGCCAGAGGTGAGGGCGGTGCCTCACATATGGACTCTATCATGCTAGCAGTCTGTGAGTCAGAGCAATTGTCATGTGTTCAAAGCCAACCTTGTCTGTAGTGTAAGATACTGTCTCAAAAACCCTAAAATCAGATCTGGAGTTACAGCTGTGGTGGCTGAGTATTTGTTACACACATAAAAGCTTAGGTTTGATCCGCAGGCTTGCATAATTGTGGGGGTGTAACCCTGGCATTTTGGAGGCAGGTGTAGGAGGATGAGAAGTTCAGGGTCATACTTAGCAACATAGTCAGTTCAAGGTTAGCCTGGGATACATGAAATCCAAACACTCCCTATCCCCCCTCCCCAAACCCACTACTGCCTAATAAGCAAAAGCCTCCAGAAATGATCTTTTCTTCTAAATTATCAATAACAGGGGAATCAACCCTTTAAAGCCAGAGATTCCACAAAGGAATCCCTCACTGTGTTTAAGGCCAAGGTGACCACATTTGATCTAAGTGACAAGGACAGTGTTGTCTGAAATCTGTGGGCTGTGATCCAGACACAGCCGAAGCCAGAGGCTCATCATGTTTCTACAGGTTAAAGTTAGTGAACCCCAAAGGTACCAGCCTCCTCATGAGGTTAGAGGTGAAGATGATATCCCAGGCTCTGAGCCTGAGCCAGCACTTGTCCTGAGTGGGTAGCATGACTCCAAACTGTCCTCTGGTGTGTTGAGATATTAGTCACTTTGATTTCTCATGAACCTGGCTGAGAAGGGAGACCACAGTTGCTACAAGCAGGTTTAGGGAGGGTCTGATTCAGTGAGTTCCCGGAAGGGCAACAGAGACTCTTGAGCAAACCTCAGCGAGGCCAGTCTGTTTTGAACACTGGGTGTCTCAGTCCCAAGGGGGAAAAAACTCTTAGAGAATTAAAGTCAATTAGATTATAAAATCCTCACATTGTTATTACTTAAGATGTAATTTTCTCCTTCACAGATTTTTCTTAGTCAAGAAAATATTTGTCCTTTTTCCCCCGGAACCAAAGCTCCTCTGTTCACCACTCAGCAATGCTTAACCTTCTTTGACAAAGTGTTGGAGGCTGACGGGAAATCTCTCTGTCTTTCTGGTTTTGCAAGGATGATGGCACACAGGGCCATGGCTAGAAAATTCAAGGATGACATCCAGCCTTGAGCAGTGCAGGTCCAAGCTGGTGGGGACTGTGCAAGCCTTGTGGGCTCACAGCTGTCATTTTCCTTTTCTTCATTTTCTGTGATGTTTGGCATCTGTCATGGGGAATTCATCCTCCTCCAATGGCTTGGGATGGACTGTCCATAGTGTTTGTCCTTGGGGAAGACTTCACCATGGAGTAGAGAAGCTACCATGCTTTTCAGAATCTGGACAGTCATCTGTTACCCTTCTAGAAAGCAGTCATCCCCTGGGCTGGTCTTACCAGGTTTCTTGTAGTCATGTCTTACCCAGATGTCCAGCCCCATCTTCCAAGAACTGGTCTGGGATCAGGCCACTTCTCTGTCACAGTTCTCTAGTGACTTCCTACCTCATGGAGCCTTGAGGCCACTATTATCACTATAACCTGCCACCTGCAACTGATTAACCTGGGCAGATCTCATCTAACTTGCATCAGACTAAGATACTAACTTACAGGTAGGGATAATACCACATGAGTCAATGACCGTATGTTATGCCTAGTTAGGGGTAGAATGGCTTTAAAAAGGATTATCTTAGTCTCTAACTCAGGGCAGCAACAACAGGGCCTTGTACTTCAGAGGATGAGGTAGCAGGCATTAGGGTGCTGTGAATACAATAACTAGAATTCATAGGTCTCAGGGTCAAGGATGGAGCTGTGGACCCCTTTCCTCTGTCACTCATGCCCTTGAAGAAACATTTTTCCTGTCCCTTCAATCCTAACTGTAGGCTCTCATTCCTTGAGGTGAGTACTTGGATGTCTTTTCCATCAAGATACAGAATAAAGATTTATTCACGGGTTCTGACTGAAGTAGCCAAGGCACTTTGGGTTCCCTGCATCAGACCAATAGGCAGAGGAGAGTTACTGATTTAGCAGAAGCAGCCGGCATGATTTATCTGAGGAGTAAAGGGCCCTTCTGTATAAAGCGGTGAAGGATGTCACACCCAGACTCAGGAGTTTGTCAGCTGCTTCAGGTCAGGTGATAATGGTGAATCAGCCGTCACGGCAGTGGCAAATTCAGAGCACCTGTTGGCTCAGAATATGGCGTGACACAGTAACAAATAAGACTAATGGGGGTGCTGGCTGAAGGACAGGGAACTCTAGACGAAGTGACTCAGGGATCTGTCACCATCTGGAGCTCTTGCAGCAGCAAGCAACAATCTCTGACTTTCACAGCCCCAGAGGTTCTCCTGGCCATCTTTCATGACCTGGGCACTCGGAGGGGCACCTGTTCACCTCAGTGAGCCATGGCCCCTAGGAGACACAGCTGCCTCCACTGTCCTCTTGCCTCATTGCTGACTAGTGTCAGCTGGAGCGGGTCCTTGAAAGGATTTTGATCGCTTAGAGCTGCCAGCATCCCCCTCTGATAGCAGAGTGATCTCAGCATTAACAGAGGGCCCTGCATGAGAAACCTCCTTTGCTGGGACAATCAGTGGCTGGGTATGGCTTCTCCTCTCTGTCCCATCACCAGAAACTCCCATAATGCTTCTCAGGGGACCTGACAACCCACCCCAGCTGTCTGTTGTGTTGACATCAGCAACACACAAGATGGCTCTGTCTCTCTGTCTCATTGCACAGTTCTCTGTGTTCACTATTTCCTTTGCTCCCACTCAGGATTCCCAGACAAAGCAGTAATAAGCTACCCCTTTCCTTGGCTGTATTAGCTACTTTTCTCTCCACTATGACCAAATACCTGACAAAGCAATTTGAGGGAGGAAGGATTTATTTTGGCTCAGGTTTGAGGTGATATGGTCCATGTTAGCAAGGATGCCAAGGGAGCAGGTGGATCCAGGGTAATAGTGAGTGCTGAGGACTCTTTTCTCCTCATATCTCAGTGGAACAAGAAGCAGAGAAAATTGAGGTATGGGGCTGAGCTTGTTTTCTCATTTTTCTTTTTGTTTGGTCTGGACCCCAAGTCCTTTAGACCATGGCACCCCATTCAGGATGGATTTTCACTCCTCAGTTAATCCTCTTTGGAAATGCCCTCACAGACACACCTAGAAATGTATCTCCTAGGTGATTGTAAACCCAGTCAAATGGACTTTAAAAATGAGCCATTTCACTTGGGAACCTAGCTTCATTCATGTTGTGTAAGATAGGCTTTGGTGGCATTTTCCAGAGGGTTAAGTAGTAGACGAGGCATGTGGAAGGCATACATGAAAAGCTGGAGTTAGGAAAAAGAGGGGAGCATTCTTTGGTCTAGGAACACTGCATACAAAGACTTTGGAGACACAGGTAATGTGACAGTGAGACCCTTAAAAGACAATGTTTTCAGAACAATTTTAGATTTATAGCCAAATTAAAGGGACATGATGAGATTTCCCACAGTCACTTGCTTCTGTGCTCACACATCCCACTGATGCGTTTTACATTCAGCTGGGCAATAGCCTTTACTTATAGAAGGGGCTGTGCAAAATTAGGACCTCATGTACTGTGATGATGGACTGGCCTACATTTTGCAGGCCAGGCTGGCAGGCAGTGGCCCCCAGGTTCAGATCCAGCTTACTGCTGTTGTGCCCATAAAGCTTTATGGACATATAGACTCACGCCCACTGCTTTCAGGCTGCAGGATCAGGGCTGAATATCTGCTATGAGGTTTGCAGAACCTATAAAAATATTTGCTGTCTCTTTATGGAAGAGGTTTCCAACTTCGTATCCTGGACAAGGGGATGGGGGCTGTTGGTAGAAAGCTTCCAGTAGGAAAGAGATATCACTGGATAGTTTGTTTGGAAAGGTCTCTTGGTCAGGACAAATAGGAAGTAGGGTTGGCCTGGCCACATGCCATGTGCAGTCACCTGAGGGATGCAGATGATGGGTGAATTTAGAGGTTGGGGCTGGTGAAAGCACATCTGGGAGACGGGGAGAACAGAGCTAAGTGGAAGTGAAGGAGGGACAAACCTGGGGCATGTAACAGTGCTACAGTCTAGCTGTATGACCAGCCAGCCTGGAAAGCTTCTCCTGAATGCTCAGGATGTCTGTTGCCCTGGTTCATTTCCTGCTGTGAGATTCTGTGGTCCTGTTTTCTGACCCATTAATGAACTGACCTGGCTTATGTGGCTGCTGTCATTGTAAAATGTTAGTAAGTATGATAATGCTGAAGACTTGTGGGCAGAACCACCATGTAAGGTTGGGCTCTTCCTTAAAGAGCCTCGAGTGTTGTATCTGTTGTTGGCTTTCAAGCCTGCCAGTGACTTGATGAACAAGATTCTAGGGGTGGGGCTGGGGAGATGGCTCAGTGGGTGAAGTGTTTGCTGCACAAGCATGAGGACCTCTGTTTAGAGTCTTCGGACCTGTGGAAAGCTGGATATGGTAGCATGCATCTGTTCCTATGAGGAGATGGGAGGCGGAGACAGAAGAATCCCAAAGCCAGATGACCTGGCTCATGGAGTGACAAATGATGGGAGACTATTTCAAGCAAGGTGGAAGGTGAGAACTGAGGCTTCAGACTGTCCTTTGACCTCATCCTGTAACACACATGCACCCATGCTCGCATACAAAAAACCCACAGTGTACATATTTATATACATGCACACACATGCACATGTGCAATACATGTGTACATGTTCACGCGCGTACACACACACACACACACACACACACACACACACACACACACACACACACACACAAGACTCCAGGTTTGTAGCTGAGTGGGAGGTCATCACAATTGCCACAAGGATTGTTCCTCTTCCTCATATTAACCGTGGCAGCATGGGACTCTGGGTCAAGTGTGTGTACAAGCACCTTACAGGTGCTTCTGGAATAGACTCTTGGGGAATTGCCATTTATTTATATTTTTGTCACATATGTCTTTATAAGTAAAAAAAAAAAATCCCTTGGAAGAAAGTAAAAGTCACATGCAATTTCCGTTTGGGACCTTGGCTTTTTACCAATGATGATGTTTTAGATTTTTTTTTAAAAGCTTTTCAACCTGACTTTCTGTTTGGTTCTCCCCCATTTTTATATGTTCTCTTTATATCAATATTCCTCTTTAAACTAAAATTTAAATTTAGGATACAAAGGAATGGGTTTCATTATGGCATTTTGACCCAAGACTTAGAAATGGCTAGAGGCAAGGACTTTCTGGAAAGGACTCTGACAGACAGCACAGGACATAATCCCCAAAATTGACAAATGGAGTTGCCTGAAATTAAAAAAAGCCCTGCCCAGCCACGTAGACAATCAGCAGAGTGAAGAGATTGCATGAATAGTGGGAGAGAATCTTGGCCAGCATCACAAAGGTTATCTTTAATAAGTACTTTATATAAATATTCTGATCTTTTCTCATTTGTAAATAATTTAGCACTATTTGAAAATTGAAGTCGAAGGCTGCACTGCACGGAATGCACCGTCCCACCTGTCTTAAAATTAATAGCAAATAAATTGGCCTGTAGATTGAACTTCATTTGAGCTTTCAAGTAAAAATAAAAAATCCCTTTGTGAAATTAAAATACAAATCTTTCTTTTTCTTCTTTAAAATAAACCTGTGTAACTGTAAAGCTTTGTGTGTGGCCCTCAGGTGCCCTCCCTCCTGTTTTATGAGAAAGAGTCTCCCATTGAACCTGGAACTCACTGATTGAGCTAGAGTCCAGCGAACCCCACCTCTCCAGTGGGGGAGGCTTATAGGTGCACATCACCATGCCTGGCTTCTTATGTGAGTCCTGGGGATTCGAACACAGATCGTCATGTTTGTATGGCAGGCGCTTTACCCACTGAGCCATTTCCTGCCTCATATAGCTTTATTTTTATGGCAGCATAAATTATTTGATGTGAGTAAAGTTTATGAGATGTTCACTATTTTATGAAAGAAAACAAATTTTCAGTATGTGCTTGGCGCACACACACACGCACGCACACGTACACACACAAATACACATATTATATTTGATGGTCTTAATCCTCCAGTTCCTAGATGTGGTTTTGGTGCTTGGCAGGTTTTGCACCTTGGACCCCATCCATTTTCCCTGCTCTTGTAGGATCTTATCTGAGGGTCTTCTTTATATTTGCGGCAGGCCTCACCTCTGTCTTGTCTGCTTCTCTGATATTTCTTCATGGGCACATCTTCAGCCCATGGTGATGCCTGCCTAGGTATCATGATTGCATGCATGTCCACATGCTAATGATCTTTGTTGGTGTCCTCATCCCCGATTTCCCCATGAGCCTAGTCTCCTACAGTAAGTCCTTGCCTGCTAGCTCTCTGTCACTGTCCTGAAACATCCATTTGGACTGCCCTATAGAATCTCCCAACTGCCTTCCACATCTTGCTAATGACCCTGGAAGCTCCTGTGTCTCCTGCTTCTGTCTGATATTAATCCTGCTGGCTCCACCTCCCACTACATCCCTAACCTGACCCCTTCTCCCAGGGCATTGACCAACCTTACCCTTGACCACCATTAGCTCTGTCCAGGGGCTGCTGCTTAATGGGTCTCCCTCTTTATGTCCATTTTCCATGCAGGAACTACAATTATCCTTTAAAAATGCAAATTGCTTCCCATCAGTGCCCTCTTAAAACTCTCTTAATATTATACTCTCACACTTGGAGTGACATCCAAAGACTTTACCCTGTCTGGAAGGCCTTCTGTGACCAGAGCTTTTCTTGTTAAAGTTCGGAGTGCTGTAGCTAAACCCAGGGACACTACACAACCCACTGTGATCATCACTGTCCTTGGGTACCATTTACTGTGCTAATATTATAAATTGATGCTAGTGATGTGGTCCTTACAGTTTCAGACCAGCCTAGAACCTCTTGTGATATTAATGAAGACCATGTATCCTTGACATTTAAAGTACGAAACACGGGCTTGTGTGAACTCCCTGTGTTTTGTCTCGGTTTTGGGTAAGCTGGTCTTATCGGGAAGGGCCCTCTACTTGCAACATTCTCTTCTTTCTGCTCAGTGACACCCGCTCTCCTTCTTGCTCATGTTGGAGTGTTCCCTGTCCTGTTCATTGCCTTTTTCAGTCTTCACAGTGCCTGTTGGTTCTGTGTCATCATCCGGGAGCCTCACATCCTGCCACACTGTCCCCAGCCCACATTCCAACTACCCCAGCTCTGCCTGCTGCTCCTTGAGCTGCACAGCTTGGGGGCTTACTATTGCGACTGTCTTTGAGCCTCACAGGACAGGAGTTGTGGCCCTCTGATCCATTGCTCTGCATAGCTTGGGGGCTTACTATTGTGACTGTCTTTGAGCCTCACAGGACAGGAGTTGTGGCCCTCTGATCCATTGCTCTGCACAGTTTGGGGGCTTACTATTGCAACTGTCTTTGAGCCTCACAGGATAGGAGTTGTGGCCCTCTGATCCATTGCTCTGCTTGAGATGGTGCCTCAGACATGTGCTCATGGTACATGCACATTTGGTGAAGTAGGGCTGTGTGAGCCATTAGTTCATGCGCTATTAGACCTGGTATCTTTGCCTTCAGTACCATGACCAGATAAAGTGATACACAAAGGGATAAAGTGTGGGAACTGAGGAACTTAATAGTGTAATTGGCATCCAGATATCAAGTTCGTCATGGGCTAGAACAGACAACAAATTAGTGGCCCACTGAGTGGTAAACCTAACGTAACAGGGCTCTCTTGTGATTCTTCAGGCTGGAAATCAAATACAGGGAGGTTCTGGGAGGAAATCTGCTCTCTTGTCCTCCAAGCTTCTGTTGCTCCACACATTCCATGGTGTTCTTGACTGTATTCCCTCCAACTGCCTCTGTCCTTGCAGGGTGTAATCCTTGTTTATTTTAATCTGTCCTCTTTTTTGCTTTATTTATTATTATTTTGTTTTTGCATCCAAATCAAAGTTTCTTTGCCCTCTCCTTTCCCCAGTCTCCAACTCCTAGCCCCTCCATCCTTCCTCCACTGTTTCAGATCCAGGCAACTCTCCCCTGGATATCAGCCAGCCACGGTATGTCAAGTGGCACCGAGACTAGGCAGCTCTTCTATTAAGGCAGATGGAGAGAGGTGCAAAGTCCCACAGCCAAACATCAGGCATCTGGAAGAGGGGGAGGAAGGGGTGGAGGACCCAGTGATGTCAAGAGCACCACAAGAAAATCCATAGCATCAACTAACCTGGGCTCATAAGGGCTCACAGAGACTGAACCACAAGTAGAGAGCCTGCGTGGGACTGACCTCTGCATATATGTGACAGTTGTGTAGCGTGGTCTTTGTGTGAGACGCCTAACAGTGAGAGCAGGGCCTATTTCTCGCTCCCCTTTTAAAATGACCATCAGATGTTGAAGTTAGAGCTAACTATAGCACTGCGTGATCTCATCTCAGCTTATCTAAGCTGCAAAGACCCTGTTTCAATCACAGGCATATGTGTAAGATGAGAGTTAGCCCTTTTCATTTATTGGGAGTCACAAATCGAGAACTTCCGTTTCTCGAGGAAAAGTGGTCCAGAGAGAAGTCTCTGGGTCACAGACTAGTTTCATGTTGGCTTCCTTAAGAAATAACCAAGCACATATTCTCACTCCTCTCACTCTTCAACTGGACCTTGGGAGCTCAGTCCAGTGCTCTGATGCAGGTCCCTGCCACTGTCTTTATTAGTTGCTAGATGAAGATTCTAGAGTGACATTTAAGATAGTCATCAATATGACTACAAGGCAAGGCCAGTTCAGGCACCTTCTCCACACATATTGCTTAGGGTCTTAGCTGGGTTCATCCTTGTGGATTCCTGGGAATTTCTCTAGTGCTACGTTTCTAGCTAGCCCCATAATTGCTCCCTCAATCAAGGTATTTCTTTCCTTGCTCTCATCTCTGTCCTTCCTCCGTCTTGACTATCCTATTCTCATAAGTTCTCCTTCCCCCTCCACTTCTCCCCTTCTCTTCCCCTTCTGCCCTCTCTACTACCCCCATCCCCATGCTCCCAATTGTGTCAGGGGATCTTGTCTGTTTCCCCTTTCCAGGTGGATCTATGTATGTTTTTCTTAGGATTCACTTTGTTACTTCTCTAGGGTCGTGGACTATAGACTCATTATCCTTTGCTTTATAGCTAGTATCCACTTATGAGTGAGTACATACCATGTTCATCTTTCTGGACCTGGGTTACCTCACTCAGGATGGTTTTTTCTAGTTCCATCCATTTGCATGCAAATTTCAGGATGTCATTGCTTTTTACCACTGAGTAGTATTCTAATGTGCAAATGTGCCACATTTTGTTTCTTGTTTTAAATTGTTTTTATTGAGCTATACATTTTTCTCCACTCCCCCCTTTTTCTCCCTCCCTCTTCTACCCTTTCCCATGGTCCCCATGCTCCCAATTTACTCAGGAGATCATGTTTTTTTCTACTTCCCATGTACCTTAAATTCATGTATGACTCTATTAGGGTCCTCTTTGTTGTCTAGGTTCTCTGGTATTGTAAATTATAGGCTTTTTTTTTGCTTTATGTCTAAAAGCCACTTATGAGTGAATAATATATTTGTCTTTCTGAGTTGAGTTACCTCACTCAATATGATGTTTTCTAGATCCATCTAATTGCCCACAAATTTTAAGATGTCATTATTTTTTCTGCTGTGTAGTACTCTATTGTGTAAATGTACCACATTTTCCTTATTCATTCTTCAGTCAAGGGCATTAAGGTTGTTTTCAGGTTCTGACTACAAAACAATAATACTATGAACATAGTTGAGCACATGTCCTTGTGGTATGATTGAGCATCCTTTGGATATATACTCAAAAGTGGTATTGCTGGGTCTAGAGGAAGGTTATGTCCTAATTTTCTGAGAAGCCACCATACTGATCTCCAAAGGGGCTGTACTAGTTTGCATTCCTACCAGCAATGCAGGAGTCTTCCCTTTACCCCACATCCTTTCCAGCATAAGCTATCATCAGTATTTTTGATCTTGGCCGTTCTTACAGGTATAAGATGGAATTTCAGAGGTATTTTGATTTGCATTTCTCTGATGGCTAAGGATGTTGAGCATTTCCTTAATACCTTTCAGCCATTTTAGATTCCTCTGTTGAGAGTTTTCTGTTTATGTCTGTTCTCCATTTTTTTTTTACTGGATTATTTGTTCTTTTGGTGATCAATTTCTTGAGTTCTTTGTGTATTTTGGAGAACAGCCCTCTGTCCGATATGGGGTTGGTGAAGATGCTTTCCCATTCTGTAGGCTGTCGTTTTGTCTTGTTGACTATGTCCTTTGCTTTACAGAAGCTTTTTAGTTTCAGGAGGTCCCATTTATTAATTTTTGCTCTCAGTGTCTGTGCTACTGGGGTTATATTTAGGAAGTGGTGCCAATGTATTCAAGTGTACTTCCCACTTTCTTTTCTATGAGGTTCAGTGTGGTTGGTTTTATGTTGAGGTCTTTGTTCCATTTGGACTTGAGTTTTGTGCATGGGGATAGATATGGATCTATTTTCATTCTTCTACATGTTGATATCCAGTTATGCCAACACCATTTGCTGAGTATGCTTTCTTTTTTCCATTTTACATTTTTTGCTTCTTTGTCAAAAATCAGGTGTTTATGGGTATGCGGATTGATATCTGGGTCTTTAATTTGGTTCCATTGGTCCTTCTGTCTGTTTTTATGCCAATACTAAGCTATTTGTCAGTACTGTAGCTCTGTAGTAGAGTTTGAAGTCAGGGACTATGATGCTTCAAGTGAAAAAGGATGCTTAAAAGAAATCCCACATTAGCTCAGAATTGAGAAATAAATGGTTATTAATTTAGGGGTAGACACACAAATCAGAATCCTCTGCTTGAATGGAGATCAGAAACTGAATCCTGCAGCCAGAAAAAGAGAGGCTGGATGCATGCTCTACATCGGCACAAATAGTATAAGAGGCCATGCCCCAGTGGGCGGGTAACCACTGGCTGTAAGACTTCCTACCATACCTCCTCCTTTTTTGTTTAAATAAGAGAGTTCTAAGCCTAATACAAAATTATATACAATAAGAACAAATATATTAAATAATTATCCTATCCTAACTAGTTTAAGTCTTGTATAATAAATAACTTGGCCAAGTCATGTGAGGAAAGTAAATACATTTATCTAGTGTTTAACCCCATCGAAGATCTGAGAAGGGAAATAATATTACTTGAGTAAGCAGGAAGTGTAATCAAGCAACTTCCAAAGAGCCAGAGACAACTGGCTACCTGGGCAAACACACAAAGTCTCATTTGCAACGTTGAAGCAACCAACTTTGGCTAAGGCCTAGAATAACTGACAGACCATTTTTAGAGGCAGGAAATTTTTTAAAACTGTCTTACCCTGTCTTGGCAAGATTTAACAGTCCTGCTTATCCATTTTTGGATACCATGTATCTTGTCAGTGGTTGAGGCATGGACATTTCTTTGCCCAAAGGCCAGTTTTGTCAAGAAGAAAACAAGCTCCAAGTGGAGTGTCTTTGGTGCTCAACACTCTTGGGAATAGATTGGTGCTGCCAGGAGCAATCATGTCTCTTCAACAGAACCCTAAGTTATTTAAATGCCATATTCTATAGCTCTTTGAAGTGGTTGAAGATTACCTATCTATGCAGAATATAATGTCTATATATTTAAAGAACCTGATTAGTCTAACTATAAGTATGACAAACATAGATGACTATTGATCTATAATTCTTAATACCTATATAACTTAAAGAGTAAGACTTCTCCCTTCCTCAAATCTTGGTAAATAAAAAAAAGAGTAGGACTTCATATTAGAATATTATACAATAAACAACTGTGCAACAAGTGAGGAAATGACTTCAAACTGTAAACAATGTATAAGTATCTTGATCAGAGGTAGAAATGTACGTTGCAATATGATAAATATATATCAATATATAAAAAATGTTTTAAGCAGAGGTAGAAGCATGCATGCATATAATATTTAATATAATTAAGTTCGTATCAATATATAAGAATCTATACAAATGTAATTGCCTATAAATAAGAACTCACAAGTATTCACTCTATTACTCACTATTATTATTAGTGTGAGTAAGCTCATACTAATCTATTATCCCATCTAATTTCTCCCCTTTATTTTTTTTAAAGATATCCCTGAGCACCAAATGAAAAAGGACTCTTTAAAGAAATCCCACACTAGCTCAGAATTGAGAAATAGATGGTTATTTATTTAGGGGTAGACTCACAAATCAGAATCCTCTGCTTGAATGGAGATCAGAAACTGAATCCCACAGATGAAAAAGAGAGGCTGGGCACATGCTCTACATTGGCCTATATAGTATAAAAGGCCACACCCCAGTGGGTGGGTAACCACTGGCTGTAAGACTTCCTACAGCACTTCAGAAGTTCCTTTATTGTACAGGATTGTTTTGGCTATCCTGGGTTTTTTGCTTTTCCATATGAAGTTGAGTATTGGTCTTTTTT
>PVIU01010350.1:0-70704 GCA_004026605.1 Ondatra zibethicus | reverse complement strand
CTCTGTGAACCCTAAAAATACTTTGCCCAACAAACAGCAGGAAGCAGTTTGGAGAAAACAATGCCCAAATTCCCAAAATGATTGTTTATAAATGTTTGTTTTCATTTAAAAGGGTTGGGTATCAAAGGTTAAGGGGAATGGGGGATTGACATAGAAACAAATACACTGGTATGGACTCCTGTCCACTGATACACATTTTACTAGGTCAATTTTGTGTGTGTGTGTGTGTGTATCTTATTTAAGGTATTATGTTTAGATGGCTCATTTAAAAATGTAATATATAATTAAAAATTACAGAGTAATAGTCATTTATAATAATCAAACTTTTAGTCATATTTGTTGGGTTTTCTATATATAGAGAGATATATTTCAGTTAGATACTTCAATCTTCAATACTTCAAAGACCTACAGAATATGGTATTTAAAAGGTTTTAAGATTTTAGACTTTTCTCGACAGTGAGACATGTCTGCTTCTGGCAGCACCAATTACTTTGGAGAGGTTGACAGGTATCGAAGAAACTTGTTATGGAATTTGCCTTCAATGTGACAAGGCTAGCCATTTGGGCAAGAAACTGCCCTTGCCTTGACTGCTTGATGGAATATTGTATGAACTGGACATGGAGAACCCACAGAAAAGTGACTGCTAAACTTTCCAAAAGATAGAATGGTGCTTTACAGAAGAAACTGCCAGACATTCTGCAAGACACAGAAGAAAGTGACTGACAAACTGTCGATATAGACAAAACAGTCTTTTAAGTTTCCTGCTTCATGGAAAAGTCTGCCAGATACTATGGGCCTGTAAGCTGAAGATGGATGCCCCAACAGTACAGAAGAACTTTGGGTGACTGTCTAGGCAGCAAGATATCTCTGTCAATTCTACAGTTTTGGAAGTTGCTGACAATGCATTTCCTGTTTACTTAGGTAATATTATATTCTTCTGGGGTCTTTGGTGTAGGAGGGTCCTTCTGTATTTATTGGTTAATAAAGAAACTGCTTTGGCCTTTTGATAGGGCAGGACTTAGATAGACAGAGAAAAGAGAACAGAATGCTGGGAAGGGGACAGAGTCAGAGAGAACCAACGCCATGAAGCTCCCAGGTCAGACATGCTGAATCTTTCCTGGTAAGCCACGACTAGTGGTGACACGCAGATTATTAGAAATGGGTTAAACGAATATGTGAGAGTTAGCCAATAAGAGGCTAGAGCTAATGGGCCAGGCAGTATTTCAATGAATACAGTTTCAGTGTAATTATTTTGGGCATAAGCTAACCGCGCGCCTCTTGCAACAGGTCTTTGATGGAGTTGAAGACAAATAGTTATAATTATAGTTTCCTTAGTTATGATAAAAGATAAATTAGATATGAAACTTTAGACTCACAAAGATAGGACAGATAAAATATTGTAACTGTAATTCTTGCTTGATACCTGTTTTGTTATATGTAATTTTACTATGTTAAAGTTAAAATCTTCCTTTTTATTTAGCAGAAAAAGGCAAATGATATGGGATGTCCTTCTGTATATGTATTGCGTTTATTGGCTGATGAATAAAACTGTTTTGGCCAATGGCTTATTGGAGTAAAGCTAGGCAGGAAGTCTGAACAGAGATATATAGAGAGAGTAGGCAGAATCAAGCAGAAGCCATGCAGCTGCTGAAGAGAAGGACACTGGAACCTTACCTGTAGGCCACAGCCTTGTGGTGATTCACAGATTAATAGAAATGGGTTAATTTAAGATGTAAGTGTTAGCTAGGAATTCGCCTAAGCTATTGGCCAAACAGTGTTGTAATTAATACAGTTTCCGTGTGATTATTCAGGTCTGGGCGACCGGGAAACATAAGTTTCCACTTACAATTAGTACTTCTTTTTCTTTAGCCCAACAGGTGAAACTGGCTGTTTTGATTCATCTATTACAGTTAATTCATAAACCCTTAAATACTGTTTCAGATTTTGCTTATGTTATAGGATTATTTCCAGGAATAGAAACTGCTTTGATTTTGTTTTCACATTCTGTTATGCTTCCATTACTAGGGGAACTATAACACCTGGTGAAAACCTGCACACATTTCTTTATTACTTATACTCATGCACACTCTAACCTTGTTTTATTGCTGAAGGAAATAAGACAAGCTGATGTATTAACCTGCCCTAGTTTAACTTCTCCAGAAGTCATTGCAGATGGAGCCACTGAAGCCCTAAGGATTCTTCTTGGGCTCCTCTGGCCCCAAGTCACATCCCCAGAAGTCAAGTCTGCCCACCTGGGGCCAAGTACAGGCCCTGTGCACTAAGGGAGGAGATAGTCTACTACTGACTCTGTGTTTATGAATGGACCTTGGGACTGTAATAGACTCATTCACCCATCTGGAGCAGGAACTGCATTTAATTTTCCTTGGGATTTAAATCACTTCCTATTTGCACAGGACATCACAGTTGTACTTCTATTAAAGCCAAATATGAGCTTACATTCTACGAGAGGTCAGAATCATATGAGTCTCTTTTTGAGCTAGTCTCTAGATTTCTCTGATCAATATAATGTACTGGACGTAGTTTGGACCCCTATTCTTGGTGGCAGAGCACTACACACAATGCATTCATTGTTCTGTTATTCATTATGTTTCTACTTTGCTTGCTTATATGATACTCAAGCCTCAAATGACAATTAGATCTATTTACAACATCTTAAATCAAACCACTCTAGATATCCTGCTATTAAAAAATAAAAAGGAGGAGATGTTGGGTCATGGTCCAAGACTAAAGTCCTGTGAGGAGATTTCTGAGTGCTTGAGAGAAAACTCTAACAAAACAAGTTTTGTGACCTCAGTTTCTTCAAAGCACAGCATTGTTCTTAGATTACGCATTCCTGCCTGTCCCAGGTGTAGTGAATTTACTTCACATTATCCATACAACTGGCTATTGTTATTTGTTTATATGGCGCTATGGAAAAACACGTTTCTGTCAGGTGCAGCTTGCTACCATGTGATTGTCCACTTTACTCATGTGACCTCTCTTAACCCTCAGAATATAAACTGTCCGAGGCTCAGAATAAAGTTTGCTACTGCATAAGACTTTAGCCAACCTCATTTATTGGCTCCAATTTTCCAGGTCCCACTCCTCTAGAGGGGTGACATCCATAGATTAATGTAATTCTCAACCCTCATCAGAGAAGCTTCTATTTGCGAAGATGGTGATTAACACACAGGCGCACAACTGGCTGAGGTGCAAAGAGTAGAGAATAAGAGCATGCAGACTGCTTGCTCATAAACAGAACACCTTTTTCATGCCTCCTCCCCCCAAGGTTCATAGTTCATTCCTGAAGGGGCATAAAGAGTCCGAGGTGGTGGATGACGACCAGGAAAACAGCGTCTTCCGGACACACATAAACTCACTGCAGACATGGCAGTGACAGCCGTGCTAGCTCAAGGCAGACAAGTCCCAGCACGCAGCTAGGAGTCAGGTGCAGAATCCCATCCCTAGAAAGGAGCTGTTGGCAACTGTAGATGATGGGAGAGGGGAGCCGTTTTCTCTAACAATGTGTCCTGTGATAAGTCTTCCATGCTCCAGTGGACCACACACCCAAGACAATTTGCACAGCACAGAACAGCCTTGGAGGATTAAAAGAAAAGAGACACAGTTGGGTGAGCGGAGAAGAGACAGATCCCAGGAGAGCTCAGTTGTTGGGTCAGTGAGATGGCTTAATAGGTAAAGGTCCGTGTCACCATGATGGTCTGAGTTCAGTCCCTGAGACTCACATGGCGGAAGGAGAGAACTGACTTTCACTAGCTCTCCATGTATGCCTTGGCAGATTTGTGTGCACCCATGTGCACATGCACAAAATAAACAAATAAACATAAAAAAGACAAAGGTCACATGGGAGACATCAGTATTAAGCATGGATCGGGATGTAGGTCAGCAATGGCTTGGCAGGAGCAGGAGAAGGGATGGACCACGGACACACACAGGATTGGGTGTAGCTTGTAATTCTGTCAACAGGGGAGAGGTAGCTTCGTGGGTATTTTCTGCATTATTAAAAAACAACTACTAAATTAAAGTCAGTCATGCTTGGATCAATGGTGTGCTTCATTGAACCCAAGAGTGTGATTACTGTAATTCTATGCACTGGTGTTCAAACCAAAAGATGCAAAAGTGAGAAATCAAGTGGAATGTGGCTAACAACCAGGGAGCCTCGCAAACTTTCTGTGGAACAGACACTGAACATTCGGTCCTAAGACACAGGGCAGACGTTCACAGCCCCACCAACAATAGTTCTAAAGGTGATACCCAGAGCAGCTTTGAGGGACAGATGTCACAGGCCTACCTGGGAATTTTCTTTTCTTTTAGGAAAATTCTCTTTCGTCTTAAAATCCTTTCTCTGCTGCCCTCAAGAAAAATCAGCGACTAGTACTGAGCCCCCAGAGAACCATGTTATTCTCCCACTGGCCAGAAAACACATCATGTGGTATTTTATCCTACACAGCATCAGGCGTGAAATGAGGCCTTGCCTGGCCATTCACTGCAGAGAAAGATCCATTTTTAACTTTTGAAACCTGTTCTCACAGCACCCCAGAACCCTGAACAGCACATCAGAACACTCTGCTGGCAACCAGGCTTTGTCTGTTAAAGGAGTTGGGAGGCAGAGGCAGGAGGATCGCTGTGAATTCAAGGCCAGTCTGTCTACAGAGTGAGTGTCAGGACAGGCTCCAAAGCTACATAGAGAAACAGTGTCTTGAAAAACCAAATAAATAAATGAATGAATAAACGGGTGTCAGGGACATGCCAGTGTGAGGCCATCCTTACAGTTTGACTTTTCCAAGGCTTGGAAAATAACAATCACAAGCTGTCACCAGTATGCAGGCTGTGTTCTACTACTCTGGCACACGGTAGCCACATCAGGGTTTATTGAATAATTGCCACGGTTTTCTGAATAATAGTTGTGAAGATCCTGGGTTTAAAGAGAACTAGGAAGATGGCTGAGTTGGTAAAATGCTTGCTTTGTAAATAAGGATCTAAGTTTGATTCCGGAACCCATGTGAAAAAAATGAAAAAACAAAATACAACAAAAATGGTGTTGTAGTACCATTTGTTACCTCACCACTGAGTGGGGCCTGGGGGACAGGCAGGTCCTGGGGCTGCTGGCTGGATGTCCAGGCCCTATAGATGAGCAATGCTGGGATGCTCCCTCAAACCTGCTCCTCCCATTCCAGACCCTGCCCCTGGCCGCTCCTTTCCTGGAACTTCTCAAGACCGCCTACAGACTTCAACTGAGCCCATAGATCCACTACACATGTTCTCTTTCCTGCCTTCCTCAGAGTCACCTGGGGCTGCTCTGCTTTGCATTGCCCTGTTTATTAAATCTGGATTTATTAATTTGGTTTGATTTGGCTTATTGCATCAGTGGTGGAGGAGCCCAGTAGCTGAGAATCTAGTACCTAACAAACAAGATCTTCACCAACACCAACACACACACACACACACACACACACACACACACACACGCATGCATGCACATATGCACACACGCACGCACGTATGTGCGCATGCACACACACATGCACACGGGGCAAAAGTGATAGATTTGAAGGCAAAGGCAACCAACTTACATAAACAACTTTCTTAGGTTGGAGATGATTCTGCGATTAAGAACATGTACTTTTCTTGCAAAGGGCTGGAATTTGGGTTCTCAGCACCCACTTCTAGGGGTTCACAACTTTCTGTAACTCCAGCTTGAGGGATTAGGCACCTACATTCACATGCATTTATCCTTATCTAGACACACATATAGATATTAAAAGTAAAATCTATTTTTTAAAAAAATGTGTTAAAAGACAGTCACAGGAACAAAGGCCACATCAGAAACTGCGGGGAAAAAATAAGAAATCCTTAAGTCTTTGGGGTAAGGTTAGCCATCAAACTGAGAGCAGAAAGACCCTTTCTCATAAGGTTAGCAAGCAGAAGCAGCTGTCCTCAAGAAAATACCTATTTAGAAAAATGGAAAAGGTCTCTGTACCTATCCATTGAGGGTGTTTTACCAGAAATCAGAAAAACCCTACATAGTTTTTAGAAGGTCATAAGCAAGCCCATGTGTAGACACATATTTTTTCAATCAGAGATACTTACATTAAAAAAAAAAAAATCTGGGCCAACCTGCCCCTGAGGCTATGTGCTCTTTGATTAACTCCACCTGCCAAGATGCCTTTTTTTTTGCCATTTTAAGTGAATGTGTGTTCATTTCCCCTGCTTTAATTGTCTTGCTGATGTACAAGCCTCCACATGTTTAGTAGTTTCACGTGTGTTTCGCAGCGGCCCTCAGGTGTGTCCTCTCTGTCCTGTGGCTGCCGGGGGTGGAGAGGGGTGGAGTACGCTGAAGGTGCCTGGCTAACTGTAGTTCTTCTTGTAAAATAGACAGACAAAACAAACAAACAATAAACAAACAAACAAAAAACAAATTCAAGTTTAGTGTGGTGGTCCACACCTATAATTTTAGCTCTCAGGAGGCTGGTGTAGGAGGATTTTGCATTTGAGGTTAGTTTGGGCTACATTTTGAGACTTTGTCGTAAAAACAAAATAAATACCAACAAAATAAAAACCACTGGTCCAATTTGTATGCAGGAAGGTGAGCACAGTCAGGCGCGGCTTACGGATTTGGGTGTGTGTGTTGTAGAACTATTACTACCAAGATCACAAATCTTTTTACCTATTCTTGGTTTCTTTGCGGAAGAGGCCAGTTTTTATCTTCAATCTGGAAGTCTTGTTTCTGAGGGATGTGACGTCACCTAGAAGCCCAGGGTCTGACATGGGGTCGCAGACAATATTAAGAAATCCGTAGCACTTGCCCTAAATACATTTCTCCCTCAAGGGGGAACATGCTCTCTGGCGGAGGAGACTCAGGACTTCTGGTCTGACTCAGGCTTGTCCTGGGGCGCACTGGAGCTCTGATAAGAGTCTGCCCTCCGTTTGTTCATAATGAGTCATTCTGCAAATCAGGAATCTTTTTTTTTTTTCCTCCTCTTTCCCATGTCATGCTTAGGCAAGAATCAGAGGCAGATACGCCCTATTCAAAGTGCCGCCATCCTCAGGGTCCGGAAACCCCAGCGCAGCATAAGACGCGTGACTCAATGGGGTCCCCTACCGGCGAGACCGGGAGGACGGCGTGGGCGCGGAGGTCGGCTTGGAGCATCACAAAGGCAGCGTCTGTCCCCGCCTACCCTCTTCCGCAAAGCGCTGACAGAATTTTTGTTAGTTTTGTTTTGAAAATGTTGGGTTGTCTTCTCTTGTCCCTCCTTTTTCCCGGAAGATCTTCGTTGTCTACTGTCATGTCACACGCATTTACATTTTAATTAATTTTTTTTTAAAGTCTGGATTCCTCACATGATAGAAAAGTGATATTTGTCTCAGTCTGGCTTTTTTTTTTTTTAACACAATTGTCTCCAGTTCCACCCATTTCCCTGAATTGACAGGATTCTTCTTGGTGGCTGAATAAAACATCCCATTCTCTTAATGTGCAGAACCTGGCTCTTGCCAACAGTGTAGTGACGAATGTGGATGGGAAGGACCTGCTGGGTGCTGCTCCAGACAGTTCTTAGTAAGTCGTAGATCTGCAAGATGTCCCAGAAGCAGCAGCTAGGTCCTCAGGACAGTCCTACACTCCCCACTCCATTCCCCAGTGACAAGACTGAGGCCGAGGTCTCAACTTTCAGCCTATGTCCACACTGGAGCGATTAATCACATGGTTGCTTCAGGGATGAGCCTTTCCCGAGCTACAGGACACCCTCAAGAGCTCCAGGCTGTGAGCCAATGGAAGCCCGTGTAAAACCAGCCACTGCAGAACTCATCGTCCCCTTCCAGCTACACTGGAGGAGTGGGGGGTTGAGACTACTTCCACAATTACCATAACAACAGTATCAACAACAAGAAATGAAGGTCATATATGTGTAGTGACTTCAGGCTACACTGGAGGAGTGGGGGGACTGAGAAGGGCCGGGTCCAAAAAGCCCAAGTTGCATTTTTTTTTAACTAATGCTTTTTTGGCTCTGACCCCAAATTTCCCTTCATAAGTCCTGATGGGGGATGCTTCAAGTAGGATGTCGCGACCATGTCAACCTGGGATTTATCTGTGATGCGTGGAAGCAGAGGGCTCTGTTTTGAGAATCAGTCACCATAGCAACCCAGCTGCCCCAGTTACAGTACTCCCAGCACCACCAAAATAAAAATCCTCACCAAGCTGCTGAATGTCGACTTTCAGGTGACAGTAGCCGGCACATATTTTGATTTTATACGTTTGCAGAAGGTGATAATAAACCTATAGTGCTGGGTTACATATATGGAAGGGTTCTAGGCTGTTTCCTCAGTCACCTTCCAACACCTGCAGACGCAACAGCCAAACAGCAGTGCTGTGCAAAACAGTAGACACAAGCAAGTGGCTCACTGCTATTTACTGGGGCTTGCAGTTCCATCATAGGCTGGGGTACACACGAGAGTATAAACGCTGCTCTTCAGAAGAGACAACTCAAATGCGTTTTCTGTAGGTGGAACACATTACAAAAGCAAAATCCATTTTTATTTTTTCTTCACCTCAGCCCATTCTTAACACATTGATTCACTGTATGTATGTATGTGTGTGTGTGTGTGTGTGAGAGAGAGAGAGAGAGAGAGAGAGAGAGAGAGAGAGAGAGAGAGAGAGCGCACCCATGTGTGCCTGCACCATTCCATTCCAACCACAGTGCACATGTGGAGTTTGGAGGACAATGTACAGGTTCTTGGTTTCTACCACGTGGGGTTTGGTGAGGTCGTGAGACTTACTCACAGCCACCCTCACCAGATGAGCCATCTTGTATCCCAGTATCTTTTTAGTCAGCTCTGCTCCTTCACCATGACTACCAGCCAGCAAGATGGCCTTTGCACTGATGCTTGCTGCATCCCTTATTCTGGCCTCACCCTTTCCAGAGTTTCTCAGTCTCCCAGGTGGTGGTGAACCCCCAGGTTCTCCCTCCTGTCACCCTGTAACTCACCGTCTGTTTCCTGGCTAGACCCTCTAGCATTCCAGGTGCTTGCTGACTCAGTTCCTCCCCCTTTAGTCATTTTTCTAAAGTGTCTATTGGTTGTCTTGTGTTTATTTACATTTATCACAGGTCTTCAGCCCTGTTTCAATGCTAGCATCTGCTACACCTCCATAAGACACTGTCCCGTCTCCGGCTTACAATCAAATAATCAATAAGAAACTGTCCTTCCTCCAATAAAACCAAACCCTCTCCAGATTTGCTTTATTTGGCATGTGTGTTCACGTGTGCATGCGCACATGTGTGTGCAGTGCATGCATGTGTGGAGGCCACAGCAGAATGTCAGGTGTCTACTGTTCTCGGCCTTACTGCCTTGAGGCAGGGTCTCCCATGGAACCAGAAGGCTCAGCTCTATGCCTGTGCTGAGTTGCAGGCACGTGCAGCCATGCCTAGCTTCTTACACGGATACTGGAGATTTGAACTCTCCTGAATTCATTTTGTTTGTAGAGCAAGAGCTCTTACCCACTGGGCCTCCTTCCCAATCCATAATGCTTCTTCAGTTTATATTTCTTTCCATTTCTGAAGTCACTATACATAATATGACCCTCATTTCCTGTTGTTGAGACTGTTATGGTGATTGTGGAAGTAGTCTCAACCCCCCACTCCTCCAGTGTAGCCTGAAGTCACTACACATATATGACCCTCATTTCTTGTTGTTGATACTGTTGTTATGGTAATTGTGGAAGTAGTCTCAACCCCCCACTCCTCCAGTGTAGCTGGAAGGGGACGATGAGTTCTGCAGTGGCTGGTTTTACACGGGCTTCCAAGATTTTGAGTTTTAAAAAATCTTTTAGAGATTTAAAATGACTCCCAGTGTCTTAGTTAGAATTTTATTGCTGTGAAGAGACATCATGACCATGGCAATTCTTTAAAGGAAAACATTCAGTTGGGATGTTACAGAGGTTTAATCCATTATCTTCATGGTGGCACACAGGAGAGGTAGTTGAGAGTTCTACATCTGGATCTATAGGCAGCAGGAAGTGACAGTGACCTACTGGCCAGGCTTGAGACCTCAAAGCCTACCCCTTAGTGACACACCTCCTTCAACAAAGTCATACCCACTACAACAAGGCCACAGCTCCTAATAATGCCACTCCATATGGGGTCATTTGATTCAAACTACCACAGTCAGATACTCAGTACATTAAGTACTCAATGTTAGTTTCTTTCCACTTCAAACTCAGTTTCAATTGATTTCATTTTATTTTGAGACAGTGCCCAGGGTGGTTTAAAATTCACTAGTACCTGAGGATGATCCTGAACTCCTGATCCTCCTGCTTCAACCTCCCAAGTGCTAGGATTACAGCATGAGTTACCATGCTCAATTTCAATGAAAAGAAAGTGTAGGGGTGTTTTGTACACTATATGAATGCCTGGTGCCATAGAGACCAGAAGAGGGTGATGAACCCCTGGACCTACTGTTACAGATGATTGCAGCATGCTTTCTTGGACTGCCAACCCCCAAATCATGACAAGGAGACATTATTAATTATGAGTGCTCAGCCTTAGCTTAGGCTTATTTCTAGTCAGCTTTGTTTTTAACTTAAATCACCCCACTTCTATTAATCTATGTGCTGCCCTGAGGCTCATTTTCTCATCTACGACTGTCCATCCTGCTTTCCTGCTTCCTCTGTGCCTGGCTGGACCCTGGCTGACCGACTGGCTCTCCTTTTTTCTCTGTCTGCCAATCCCTCCTCTGCCTAGCTTTTATGTGTGTGTGTGTGAGAGAGAGAGAGAAAGAGAGAGAGAGAGAGAGACAGGGTTTCTCTGTGTAACAGCTCTGGCTGTCCTGGAACTACCTCTGTAGACCAGGCTGGCCTCAAACTCATAGAGATCTGTAAGATGAGGGCAGGCTTGTCAGGGTTTCTGTCCTTCCACCAGGTCCCACAGCTGTTTGGCCCCAAAGAAAATCACGCAGAGAGTCTACATTAGGTTATAAACTTATTGGCCCATTAGCTCAGGCTTCTTATTAGCTCTTGTAGCTTATATTAACCCATTATCCTTATCTATGTTAGCCTATGGCTCAGTACATTTTTCAGCAGGGCAGGTCACATCCTGCTTCTTTGGTGGTCTGAGCAGGAGTGCGAAAGAACTTCCTTCTTCCCAGAATGCTCCTGTTCTTATTGTCCCACCTCTACTTCCTGTGTGGGTTTCCCGCCTATTCATCCTGCCTGGCTAATGACCAATCAGTGTTTATTTAAAACATGATTGACAGAATACAGACAATTCTCCCGCACCACTTCCCCCTCTTTTTCGTTTTTAAACAAAGGAAAATATCCATAGTCCATTTTTTGGGAATGTGGGCGTAGTATTCCAGGTTACTTCCAGCTGGTTGGGGGCTCTGATAATCTTATGGGGACTTAAAGAAAATTTAGAGTTGTGATCAAGTCCTGACTGGAGTATCCTGTGAGGCTTGATCATCTCAGGCAGCAGTCTTGAATCTGTTCTGGATGTAGAACTCAAAGATCCGGGCCATCTGTTCCTACCAGATATTTCTCAGGTGGTCTTCCTTGATCAAAGGTGGCAGAGGTAGATTGACCTCTGTGACTTCAAGGTGTGGTAGCACACACCTTTAATCCCAGCACTGGGGAGGCAGAGACAGGCGATCTCTGTGAGTTCAAGGATAGCCTGGTCTACAGAGGGAGTTCCAGGACAAAGATACACAGAGAACCTGTCTCAAAAAGCCAAAAATTAAAAATAAAAGAAACAGAGTTTAAAATAAAGCTGCATAAAGATGGAAAACACATAGAGAATCTGGATACTGTATGCTATTATGCTCTCTTAGAATTGTTTGAATGCTAAGGAAGGACCAACAGCTGCTAAAAGATATTCGCTTATAAATGCTGCTGAATTGATCCAAGATAGGTATTTTGAAAATACCTTGACTTCCAAATTGAAGTCAAAATGTATGTTACTTTGGAGAAGAGATTTTGCTTTTGTTTCCACAGGAAATGAGAGGCTGTGGATTCATTCTGAGTTAAGAAAGATCAGGTTTGATCAAGGAAGACCACCTGAGAAATATCTGGTAGGAACAGATGGCCCGGATGTCTGAGTTCTACATCCAGAACAGATTCAAGACTGCTGCCTGAGATGATCAAGCCTCACAGGATACTCCAGTCAGGACTTGATCACAACTCTAAATTTTCTTTAAGTCCCCATAAGATTATCAGCATCCCCAACCAGCTGGAAGTAGCCTGGAATACTATGCCCACATTCCCAAAGAACTGAACTATGGATATTTTTCTTTGTTTAAAAAAAAAAAAAGAGGGGGAAGTGGTGCGGGAGAATTGTCTGTATTCTGTCAATCATGATTTAAATAAATGCTGATTGGCCATTAGCCAGGAAGTATAGGTGGGAAAACCCGACAGGAAGTAGAGGTGGGGCAATAAGAACAGGAGCATTCTGGGAAGAAGGAAGTTCTTTCGCACTCCTGCTCAGACCACCGAAGAAGCAGGATGTGACCTGCCCTGCTGAAAAATGTACTGAGCCATATGGCTAACATAGATAAGAATAATGGGTTAATATAACTTATAAGAACTAATACTTAGCCTGAGTTAATGGGCCAATCAGTTTATAATCTTCTGGAGACCTCTGTGTGATTTTCTTTGGGACCTGTGACTGTGGGACCTGGTGGGAGGACAGAAACCAACCAGGCCCTCATGTTACAGAGATCTGCCTGCCTCTGCCTCCTGAGTTCTGGGATTAAAGGTGTGCACCACCACCGCCTGACTTTAAGTTTTTTATTAGATCAATGAGGTGTCTTAGGCAGGCAAGGTGAAACAGCAATACATCCTTACATAGTTAAACATTTATCCTGCAACATATACAACTGTAACACATCTTTACATAGTTAAACAAATACTCCACAATCGATGATTGTGAAACCATGCTGGGAATTGAGCTGGTTCTCTTAACCACTGAGCATATCTCTAGCTCCTGTTAGGATCTCCCTATGAAGCTCAGGCTGGTTTCAAGCTTGCTCATTATTAAGTGACCTGAAACCTGTGCTGTGTGTCTACTTCAGCCTGCTGAATGAACCACCAGGGAGAACCACATGCTAAGGAAAGAGATCTCTCAATGACAAGATAAGAATAAGAAGCAGCCCCTCCTGCTAGGCTCCTCTGGCAATGCAGCCATGTAGCTCCCTGTTCGCAACTCTACAAACGCACAGCTCAATTCCCATGTGCTCCACAGGACCAAGTGTAACCTCCACATCTGTCTGCCAAAATCCCAGCCATTTCCCTGCTTAATTTCTGTCTGCTCTGATGCCCTGGCTGGCCACGTGTGTCACATCTTCCTTTGGTCCCTGGTGCCCTTTCATCTCTCCTATGGCCTTTTCTGCCTTTGAATTGTCTTTGAGCTTTGGTGACCTGGACGGTGACAGCAGAAACAGAGAGGACTCTGTGCCCTCTGTGTTAAGTGCCTGATGCAGAAAATGGACTTTTTCTGCCCACGGCTCTCTCCTCAGCTGCTGCTGGGTGTGGCTCTGCCCAGAAATAAAGCTGCATGGAGAGACTGCTCCCTGGCCAGACAAGAGGTGGTCTCTCATGGACACAGACTCCGGACCTCTAAATGATGGGAGGAGGATCCCAAGTGTCACGTAAGATAGGCTTGGCCAACATTTCATTAGCCCTGGCTTGTTTTATCATTTTAAATTATTTTAAAGAATTATATTTATTTATTTTGTGTGTGGAGGTCAGATTACAGCTTCCAGGCATTAGTTCTCCCCTACCATGTGGGTCCCGGGGACTCCTCAGGTCATCGGGCTTGGTGGCAAACTCCTTTGTCTGCTGGCTCTTATCTGCCATTGTCTGGAATCCTAGGAAACCCCTTTTGTCTAACAGCAAGAATGGATTTTGTTCAGCCCCAGTCCTCAGGAAGCTGTGTTTTCTAGGAGAACTAGATCCTGGAACTAGTTAAAATTCTTTCTTGTTACCCATGAATCTGTCTCTTTAACATGCGGCACCAAGTGGTTTTGCAGAAAAGGACCCAACCAGCAGACAGAGAACAGAGATCCCACTGATGCATGCCACTGGGCAAGCACCACACCGGCATTTAAAACCAACTATATCTTAACATCGGCACCACTGGGCTGCAGAGAGGGCTCAGCGTTCACAGCCCGCATTGTTCTTCCAACCTGAGTTTGGTTCCCAGCACCCATGACAGGCAGATAACAAGTGCCGGGAACTTTAGTTCCAGGGGGATCTGAGCCCATTTTCTGACCTTGGACACTGCACTCATGTGTACACATACACGCATGCATGCTTACACACACATACACATAAAAATAAATCTTTAAAAATAAGCATTAACTTGCAGTTTTAAATATACTAACATCTTAGTACCAAATTATACTTCTATAATACTGACAGTCACACCCTGAAAACAGAGGGGGTTATCTGGGAGAGGGAAGAGGACCAGAGGAAGGAAATATAGATATGGCACAAATAGGAACAAGTTATTATATTATGTATATATGTATATACACATATAATACTGCTATTAACAGAAATGTGTTATAGCAGTATTATAATACAATATTCTATATGCTAACAAAAGCATTAAAATGTTTATTTTACATATTTATTTTAAAATTATATATTACATATTTTATTATGAAAATATACACATTTATGTATTCATACATTTATCTTAGTTATATGTACTTTTATATATAAAATACATTTATATTTTATATAAATATATAAAAATATATTTATGTAAAACTATATACTATTTATTATATAAACATAAATATATAATTATATTTACTAAAATACATAATATTTATATATATGCATATGTATATACATCCTTTTTTAAAAAAGTGCATTTTTGGGTTAAATTTTATGTGTATGTATATGTCTGTGCACTATGTGTGTGCCTAGTGCAGAACAGGGCACCAGATCTTCTGGAACTGGAGTTGCAGAGGGCTGTGAGCCAACATGTTAGTGCTGGGAATTGAACCCAGGTCCTCTAGAAGAGCAGCTAGTGCTCTTAACTGCTGAGCCATCTCTCCAGCCTGCTGTGGGATAACCCTTTTATACACTGTGAAAATATGTTGCTGTCACTGGTTGATAGTAAGAGCTGTTTGGCCTACAGCAAGGCAGAAGACAGCTAGGCAGGAAAGTCAAACTGAATACAGAGAGAAAGGAGGGCAGAGTGGGGAGAAATTCCAGTCAGCTGCCCAAAAAGCAAAATGCCAGACTGGTAAAAAGCCAGGGCCATGTGGCAATACATAGATTAACAGAAATGTGTTATTTTAAATGTAGAGCTAGTTGGTAATAAGCCTGAATTACAGAACAAACATTCTGTAATTAACACTAAGTCTGAGTGATTATTTAGAAGCTGCTATAGGATAGGGTGGAACAAAGAAACTCCATTGACACATGACACACGGTTGGCAAGAATTTCCTCACAAAACCTGAGAAAGCTTAAAAAAGAGGATCCTTAACACACAGAAGAACAGAGTCAAGCATGGCTTCTTTGTAGCAACATTTTCTCAGGTGGACCTGCTAGAGGCAAGCAGAGGCATGGCTCCTCTGAGGTGCGGCTTCCTGGTTCTTGCTGGCGCAGCTTAGCCAGCTCTTTTGGGAGGCCCTGCTAAGGAGCATTTGAATGGGGTTGTGGGCTGGGGCTGCATGCTACTTGGTGGCAGGCAGCACAGACCCAACAGCTTTCTAGAGTCTGAACATTAAGCATGACTCTTGCTAGTACCTCCACCATGAAATGAGATTCTTAGGAAGCCAGGTGGCAAAGCCCTTGGCTTTGGTCCTAGTCAGGTCCACTTAGCAAAGTTTAAAGGTCATGTGGACAGAAAAAGATTACAGATGTGCGGTAAAGACAAATTCAGATGGAAAAAAGCCTCTGAACGGGTTACAGTGTGTTTAAAAGGTGTATGCAGGCTTGAGAGAATGGAAGGGGTATATACAGTGTTAGAATAAAATACAGATTTAAAATAGTGAAATAAGGTCCTTTAAAGGCAGAATAGACTAATATAAGGAAATATTTCCATGTGAGGATGGAAAATACACAGAGTCTGGATTATCAATGTTTTCTTTTTGTTTGTTTGTTTTCGACTGTTAATGAGCTAACTGCTGAGAGATATTTGATTATAAGCACTGCTAAGTTAAGGCAACCTATATATTTTGAAAATACCTTGACTTCAAAATTTGAGTCTGGGGATGTGTTCCTTTGAAAGGAGATTCTGTTTTTGTTTCCACAGAAGGTGAGAGGGCTGTGGATTCATTCCAGGTTAAGAAAAATCAGGTTTTATCAAGGAAGACCTCCTGAAAATCCTGACTACAGACATGGGAAAATAAACCTAAAGTAATTACAAGACACATGTCATGTATTTTACCTGCTCAAACATAAAACAAAAATTATCTTTGGCTGGCTTGTGTGCAATACAAGTTTATATTTATATATATATCTCACCTTTAAAAGTTTATATATTTTCAGAATAAAGGGGCCAGACATCAACACACCTGTTACAGTTTCCTCTGAGTTCTACATTCAAACAGCTTCAAGGATGCTGGCAGAAATGGGCCAGCCACACAAAATATCTCAGTCAGGACTTGACCATAATTCTAAAAATTTCTCAGGGTCCCCATACGATTACCAGTGTCCCAATCAACAGGAAGCAGTCTAGTAAACTATGCCCAAATCCCCAAAATATTGTTTATGAATGTTTGTTTCCATTTAAGGGGACTTGGTTATAAATTGTTATTAGTCATAGTCAATTTCTTCCTAAAGAAGAAAGGGAGATATGATATAAAAGGGTAGAATATTGAATCTACTTTAATCCAAAAAACAACTGTTAATCTCAAAATACTTTACACTGGCATGGATTTTAGTTTATTGCTATAAATTTAAGGTTAATTTTGTTATACTATATATATTATTTTACTCTTGTTTAAGGTATTGGGCTTATACAGCTCAATTAAAAATGTAAGGTATAATTAAAAATACAAATTTACAAAAACATTGTTAAAATAATCAAACTTATAGTAATGTTAGTTAGGTTTTCTAGATATACAAAGATATACTTCAGATAGATAGGTATTTTAAAGACCTACAGCATATTGCATTTAAAATGTTTTAATAACTTAAATGACAGCAAGCCATGTGTGCTCCTGGCAGCACCAAGTTACTTCAGAGAAGATGATGGGCATCAAAGAAACTTCATATGGAGTTTTTTCTCTTTAGGTAAAAGCAAGCCATGTGGGCAAAGAAACTGCCCTTGCTTCATTTGTTGACAGTTACCGTCCAAACTGGACCAGAAGGACATAAAAAATGGTGATTGCTGAGCTTTGCCAAGACAAGGTAGGAGTCTCAAATTCCCAGCTTCACAACACAGTCTGTTAAATAGGCTAGGCCTGTAGGCCAAAGATGGATGCCCCAATGTTACAGAGGAACCTTGGGTGACTGTCCAGGCAGCCATCTGTTTCTGCCATTTCTCACATTTTTTAGAAGTTGCCTGCCTTCACTTCCTGCTTACTCAGGTATTATTTCCTTCTCAGGTCTTTGATGGAGTTGAAGATTAGATAGGTAAAATAATAGTTTTTCTCAGTTATGATAAAAAGGTAAATTACATATAAAACTTTACATTTACCAAGTAGATAATAGAGTATTTTCTCAAATACAAAAACAGACTAGATATTGTAACTGTAATTCTTACTTGATAACTGTTTTATTGTCTGTAATTTTACTACATTAAAGTTGAAACCTTCCTTTCTGAATAGACAGAAAGGGAGAAATGCTGTGGGATATCCCTTCTGTATGCTGTGTTGATAGTAAAAGTTACTTTGGCCTGTAGCAAAACAGAATGTAGCTAGTTGAGAAAGCCAAACTGAATACAGAGAGAACGAGTGCAGACTGGGGAGAGACGCAGGCCAGCCACTCAAGAAGCAAAATGCCAGCAGATTAGTAAAAGCCATGCCCACATGGCAATACAAAGATTAATAGGAACAGGTTAGTTTAAATGTAATTAGCTAGTAATAAGCCTGAACCATAGGCCAAACATTTTGTAATTAATATTAAGCCTCTGAGTGATTATTTAGAAGTGGCTGCGCACAGGATGGGACAGAGAAACCTCCGTTTACACCAGCCCATACACTTTTTTTTTAATGAGGTGTAACTTCTGGATATATGATGCTGGAAACAGGCTTTATCCCTGGGAGTCATGGGAGCCTGTACTGAATACTATCAGAAAGTATAGTTTTCAAAAATTAAAAGCATGATTCATAGAAAAGAAAAAATAAGGCAAAGATTTTTTCATAAAATAATTTTGGATGTATGCACACATGTCCATGTACATGCATGTAGAAGATGGGGGAGGACACAACGGCATCTTACCTTATTGCTCTCTACCTTATTTTTTGAGACACGGTCTCACTGAGCCTGAAACTCGCCATTTCAGATAGGCTGTTTTCGCTCACCAACACTGAGGTTACAAGCACGTGCAGCTATGCCCAGCTGCTACTTGAGAGCTGGGGATTTGAACTCAGGTCCTCTTACTGGAGCAGCAAACTGCTCTCACTCACTGAAGTCATCTTTCCAGGCCTAGGGCAGAACCAAACACGACTGTCAAATGAACCAATCAATGCAGAGATCCCTAATGACATTCTGCTATATTCCTAGATCCCTGCAGTGTACAGTCATCATCAGAGGCAGCAACAGCCAGACATCATGGGCCATGCAACCTAGGCTGGCCTTGAATCCCACCATCCTCCTGCCTCAGTCCCCATTGTGCTGGTGTTATGATTACAGGCAAGAACAACTGTATCTACCAAAAATGTTTTTTTTTAAATTTATTTTATTTTATATGCACTGGTATTTTGCCTGCTATGTCTATATGAGGATGGTGGATCCCCTGGAACTGAGATTACAGACAGTTGTGAGCTACCATGTGGGTGCTGGGAATTGAACCTGGGTTCTTTGGGAGAGCAGCCAGTGCTCTTAATCACTAAGCCATCTCTCCAGCCCCCAAATTCCCACTCTCTTTACAGAGCTGCAAACAGCTCTTAATCATCCAGCACAAGCTGCTCAGCCCTACAAAGTCGGAAGTGGCAGGTGGTTGTGCGCAAGGGGCTCCGAGCATTCTTCTATCCTCTGCCCAGAACCGCGTTTCATCTTGACTAGGAAACAAGATGTCTGCGTTTCCTTTAGTGTATGTGGGGTCACAGGCACGACAGTGGACACACATATCCTCCAAAGAATCCTTTTTCCAGGTGCCCTCCCACGCCCACACTTCATTACGGCTGTGAAGCCCCACCATGTGGGTTGAAATCCCGGTTTTATGAACAGCTGCTGCATGACACCGGGGAGCTGCTCAAGCACCAGGAAGGAGGCTTACACGGTGGCCCCTGCATGGCCTTGTGCTGGGGGCTAAGGGGATAAGGCACGAGGGGTCAATCAACAGGGGGACAGCACTGTTGAAAAGAAAAGGTTCAGCAGTGCCAGTCTTCATTCCTGGGGGAAACATCAAGAAGAGCCTGTCTCCTGTCCATTACAAAGGTGGTGCACAGCACTCTTCAAAGCAGGGGCAGCAACCAGGACACCACTGTAGTGACCCAATTTAAACTATAATTAAACTTGCTTAAGAGACTATACATTTTATAATTTTTTTTATCAAAAGGATAATTTACCTCTTCCAACTTTTGAGTTAAAAGGAATAAAAAATATAGGATATGACTCTTTGTTTGGATGCTCCAGACCACCAATTGGTGTCCTTTTCTTCTCCACCTCCTTTCATAAGATGTCACAGTGTAGAGAAGGGAACAACCGAGGAAAGTGTGATGATGACCTAGAATATGGATTACGGAGCTCCAGACAGAAGTAGAAATTCAGAGCAAGTTCACTTTAACCATGTATTCCATATAACGCAAACCTTTTTTTTTTGCCCATGAAGCTGAGGAAGATACTGAATAAACACACAAACACAGATATTTCAGTTTTGACTACCTCTTATCAAATCTTGGATTATACAACCATAAATTAAAACAGACAGACTGACAGGAACAGCTGCCCAGCAGTCCGGGGGGGGGGGCAGCTACCAAGCCAAATGGATAGTCATGTGATGAAGCTCAGGACAAGACAGGACATAGTTAATTAACATCTAAATGAGAGCCAATTAACTAAGGAAAGTACCAATTCTTGTCAAAGCCTGGCTGGCTACATTTTCTTAAGATTCTTTTGAGTGGACATTTCTAAATTAAACTAACAGAGAATTTCCCTCAAGATGTTCTGTAAGGCAACATGAAATCAAATTCTGCTGGAAAAACAAAAGGAAAGGCCAGGCTTGAGCCTCCTTCCTCCCAGTCCCTGTATCTCAATACTTTCCGGACCTGATGGGGCTGGATGAGATCATTTCCAGTACTTGTGAGTTAGGATTGCATCATGAAGCACTTGGACATCTGCAGAGTTAGTCTGGTGACTGTCCACCAAAGGGACAGTCACGACTACTTGAGGACAGTATTGACGGCCACCACTTTTAGTTTTTTTGAAATCAACCTGCCTCTTCCTTGCCAGAGCTGGGATTAGGGCTGTGTGCCACCACGCTTTGCTTGATGGCTACTATTAAGTAGGCTATCTCTTTAGATAATTTTAAGAAAACACCAAGAGAGGCGCTAGGATTTAAGCAAGTAAACCCAAGCGTAATTTCCTGTAATTTTGAGGCTCAAGGCTTTATGTAAACAGCTGTACCCACAAGACTGACCCAGCCTGGAAAGGTCTTTTAAGAGCTGCCCAGGTGCTCATCAGTAAAATGGGTATTTATGACTTTGAGCAACAACAAAAGTCAGAGGCAGCTGAACACTGCTTGCAAACAAAGTCAGACTCGCACTTTGCAGCTTCCTGTTCCTTTAGCAAAGATTCTAAAAATGTGTAAAAAGGTCTGAGAAAACCAAACAACTCACGGATGTACTGGAAGGTTCCGAGAGACAGTCAGGAAGAGGTGGTGGGCTATCATCTGGGACAACCACTTATGGCTCAATAGAAACCATCAGTCATGTTCAAGCCCATGGGAAACTGTGCCGCTGCTTATTCCCACGTGTGCCACAGTGAGCAGCTGACGCGGGGAGCAGAGGGACACTGTTGCACTAGGTAACAAGGACGTTTAAAATGGCGGCTTTGGGAGGAGCTGTGAGAATTTAACCCTGAATGAAACACCCATCATAGCGGTGCTATGCTAAGATTTTTGGTTTATGGAACAAAACAACAGAAAAGGGAGGTGGAGTTATACCAGGAAGAAACATGTCAGTGTCAGTGAGCTGGGCCCACGCGAGCATGTGGGTGCAGCTCACCAGGCAGCTCTGCCCTAGTCCGGAAGGCAAATATGTTTCTATTCCGGGAAGAAACAAGTAGCTCAGATTCCTTTTCCATCTTGAACTCACTTTTTCATCTTTCCCCCTATTTCCCACATCACATATTAGAAGCCTCCAATAACTGACTGGGTCTGGACACTCAACTCATTCCTGAGGGCCCTGGACAGAATACCAGATCCTCCTGAGCATCCATGTCTTCTGATTTAACCAAGGATGGGAACACAGGAAACAAATGCACTCCTACTAAACATGCAGACTCTGTCGTTAGCCCTGAACACCCAGGGGACAGCCCCCGACACCACCTATGCTACATTATCACTGTAAGCCACCTAGAGATGGTGTGAAGTTCACAGGAGGCAGGGGTTAGGAGCAAATGTCACTAAAGGCCTGCAGCACCTAGACTCTGCACCATCAGAGGGTCCTGAAAGCAACTGCCCATGGACACTGAGGGACAACTGCACTCTTAAGTACCAATAAATCATGATGTCAACAGGAAATTTCAATTCAAAGTGCTTTTGTTAAAGTCGGAGACAGTATTTTTGCTAGGAGGTCCACTTTTTAATCAGTTTAGCATGACAAACCCAAAGATGGCTGATACTGCTGACCCAATCAACCCTGTGTGACAAGGCTACAATTCATCAGCATCAGCTCTTGAGGTAGAAAATTTACTGCTTGTTACTGCACACATCAACTGCTAGTACTTACATAACACAGTCTGCAAATGGCATGTGAATTCCATGTTAACACAGAAAGGTCAATCTAAATCAACCATGAGATTTGGTTTGTGGGTCTTTAAACATCTATGTATTTCTTTTGAATTCATATGCACTCTCTGATCTTGCATTTACCGTCTAATGTGAAGAAGAGAAACCCACATCTAGAAAGCACCTGGGCCTCCCTCTGCTCTTGTCTGGTCAGCAACAGGGGCAAGGGCAGGATGGCATGCTTCTGGTATGGCGCCAACGTTACTGACGTGTGAATGATGTCAGTGACATGGGGTGGGAGGAGTCTGAAGACTCTTTGATGTGATTTGGGCATGTAGTAGGAATTTGGAGGTCAAACATTGAGAAAACCAAGATTTCTGAGGAATCCTTCATGACCTCATCAAATCTTGTCAACAATTTTTGCCAAAGCACTGGTTTGAGCCACCATGTCACAACAGAAGCTCTATATCTGTGGTGACCTGAAGACTAGGGGGCTGGCCTGTCCCGTCCTGGAAGGAATGTGAGAACACGGGCCTGCCTCAGTTCTACCGCACCCTGTGCACACAGTGCTAGGAACACAATGGAGAATTTTTTTACCAGCTTGAGCAGCAAACGCCAGCACTGCTTGCTTCAGGTGGCACAATCCTGCCACACCTTATTTAAAATACGCACTGCAAGCCTAGTGCAGACAGGGCACAGAAGGGCAAGAGCCAGCAAGGGAAGGTAAGGACACACCTCAGCCCAGAGCTTGGGGAAATGGTGGGGACAGAAGGTCTGTCCCTAAAAGCCCTGGGAAAGAATGAACTGCTATGCAAATGATTGACGAATAGCCATCTGAGCGCCATGGCTCATTTTCTCACTCTGCCTCCAGACACCACGTCTGCATAGGCAGTGTGGAGGAAGTCGTGCAGCTGTTTGGCGTTTCCTGCATGCCCCAGGATGCTTGTGAGCCGCTCCTGGGACAGAGAGGCCAGCTCTGCGATGTTCTTCACTTGATTCATCAGGGAGCGACAGTTCTTGGCATTGATCCCGGGCATCTTTAGCACGAAGTCTTGGGGGCCGGGGTTATACTTGTCCGACTCAGGCAGCGTTTCCGAGTCTGTGGTGATGGCCATGGCTGCAGCTGCATCAGGCTGCGGCTTGTTCTGCTTCAGCTCCTCGAACAGCTCGGCTGTGGCATGAGGTGAGGGGCACCAGAGCAGCCGCAGGCGTGGGAAGTGTAGGGTGAGTAGTGTGAGCTTGGAGCTCACATCGCTGCTGCTTATCTCCTGGAAGAAGGCACTGCGTGGTGCCAGGGAGAAGGGCTTGCCTGCATCGAATTCGATGAGCAGTACTGGGCGCCGGTAGTAGCGTGACATGGCTAGGCACTGGCTGTACAGGCGGCCGCTGTGTAGCGAGCCGATGAGGTCGCTCACACTTTTGCGTTCCACGCACAGCTCGGGCGTCAGGATGTAATCGCCCACCTCCAGTGTCACTGGTTCAATGTCGATGCCCCTCCGATGGATCAGGGATGGTAGCTCACTCCGGAACTCACGCATGTCCACCACGATGCTGGGCTGTGTGCCATTCCGCTCCTGGCCACCTACAGAAAGGGTTATTTAGGTCATGTCACAGGGAAGAGTGCTCAATCCGTTTCTGTTGTTAAACTCACATGGATGGCTATAACACTTTCTAATATTCCAGAAAATAGTATTTGTAGAGAAAACAGGTAGTTCTCCCCGAATGAAATGCAATCAAGTTTGTGTAATGTTTTTTTACAACAGCAATAGGAAACTCAGACAGAGGTTTCCAAAGGGCAGACCTCTACAAAGTGTTTGTGTGTGGTACTATGCTTGGCCCTCCCTCCTTCACCCTGCCTTACAGGATGTAGCTCTTCCTAAAAGGCCACCAAGCTAGGCAGAGTTAAGAATCTGCCTCAAAAATGGCACAGATATTCTGAAACAGTGCTTCTCAGGGTGCGCAGTCCAAGGTCCTTCACCATCAGATGTTCCCACCCACAGAAACAGAATCTGTTTGAAGCCAGCGGGCCACACACGCACAGCACATGTGTGGAGTTCAGAGGACAATTCTCGGTAGTGGCTTCCTTCCTGCTAGCTAGTGGGATGGGACATTGGACTCAGATTGCCAGGCCTTCATGCAAGTGCTTCTACATTACCTCAGCCATTTTCCAGCCCTTTCTCCCGGTCCCTGACAAAGCCCTGAGTGAACAACACAAGGAGAGGAGTTCAGTCTGGGGCAGGGCTTCTGTGCACAGGTGGCTCCACTGTCTCTGAGCCCGTGGCCGGCACACTGCCACAGGGAAGACACAGGCACGAAAGCTATTACCCTCAAGTCCACTGGCCTCTGAAGACACCTGATGGCATCAGAGGCTAAATCAACGTCAACCCTCTCAGGTTGCTGTGCTGACAGCAGTGCCATGGAAACGGAAATCTGTGAATAAAGGTTCAGGGGAAGCCAGCAGGCCTTGATGGCATGCCAAACACCTGGACTGGAGAGACAGGAAGAAGCAGAAAATGCTTCAGAGCACGGAGGGCTCATGTGTGCCCCAAGAAGTCCCAGCAATGTGTGACCCCGAAGGACAGGCAGAAGTTAGAGAAAGCTTCCTTCAGCTACCTTGTGAATCTTCGGGTTTCCCTGGGTTACAGAACCTACCCGGCTCTCCTAAGGCTTCACTGGTAGAGTTCATCTGGAATCTCCCCCAATCATTTCCTTTTCTTTATAAAATATTTATTATTTTTATGTGTTTGAATGAATGTGTGTGTATGTTTGCATGGGTTATATATGCGAAGGAGAGCAGGTCCTCAGAGCGGCCACTGGATGGTGCTGAAGTTACAGGTGGCTGTGAGCTCCCAAACTGAACTCAAGTTCTCTGCAAGAACAGCCAAGCACTCCTAACAGGTGAGCAATCTCCCCAGTCCGATTTGTGTTTTTAATATTTGATCTAGAAAAACTCAGCTATGTGGCCCAGGCCCAGGCAGGACTTTACCAGCTTTGCGAGTGTCAGTGGGGGCATCTGGGGACACGGTGCCTCTTGCCAAGTCCAGGTTGGTTTCATCTCTGCCTTCCCATTCTTCAGGAACAACCATACTAGCCTTTTCCCTGGGGGAACAAGTATTACAAGTATTACTTGACTAATTCCAACATTCTAGATGAATCTCTGGAAAAGCCTCATCTCTAAGGTGGCACTAGGGGTGCACACCTGTAACGCTAGCACTTAGGAGGCTGAGGTAGGAGGATTGCCTGTGACACCGACTGTAGTGGTGACAGTGAGTGCAAGAAACGCATTAGAAAGAAATAAGCACATGGGAGGAACTGAGCAGGAAGAGTCACTTGGCTGTGCTTTCCTTTCTCACCTTCCAGTTCTTTAGTTTCCATTATGTGGTTGAGACTGCCTGAGCCTGCTGCAAGGTTAAGGCAATATCAATATTGAAAAACAAATTATTTAAAGTCCAATATTTTTCAGGGTCGAAAGTAGGGAGGGTTCAGCCAATGACTGAGAAAAAGACAATGGAAACAGACATGACAGGACTCTGGTTAGAAATCCTCCAGGTGGGAGGCCCCACCAACCACCGCTAGCTTCAAAGGACAATCAAGGTCAATCCAAGAATAAGATTTCTGTCAGGGATCAAAACCAATAACCAACATCGTGGGAAAGAGCTGGGAACAGCAGTCACTCCTTGTGGGTTTGCTTGAAAGCAATATTGAGTGTCCCCTGTTCTGTGTAGGCGCTCGGGATAAAAGTAATCACTGGGCTGCCAAGATGGCTCAGTGGGCTAAGGGGCTTGCCATTAAGCCTGACTATCCAAGTTTAAGCTCCAGAACCCACCTGATGGAAGAAGAGAACTGGCACCTGCGAGCAGACCTCTATTCTCCACACAGTATACATGCGTACACGAATGAATACAGACACAGACATGCATGAAACAAGTAAACAAATGTAATAAAGATGACCATATAATCCTTCTTCTAGTCTTCAGAATAATCCAGTATCTCACACACGTGGGTTAGGAGGACTGTGACACTTGCTAAGACTTGACAGACATCATTACGTCAAGTAAGTCCCTGGCTCACCATGGTGAAACCACTAAGCCTGGGACGGCTAACTCACGAGACTGAAGTACCCACAGCAATGACAACTGCAGCAGGGACTGGGGCTAGGGAAGACAGGAGGGGCTGCCAGGGTACATGAGTCTCCACCAGCGTCAGCCCAACACTCTTCCTGCAGGGGAGGCAGAGCAGGCTCCACTCAGACTACGGAGAACAGAACGGATGTGATATGCGTGGGCTCAACTGTGCCAGAAAGTATAATTTGGACCCCACACAGTGCATGGTAACCCACGGCCCATGGTCCCGAGCTGCTCCTGGTCCAGAAGTGGGGATGGACAAGGGTTTGACTGTTCTCCTTGCTGTTTCGTAGGCCAGGTCAAGGGCTCTTTAATGTAAACCCTTGACCAGCCACACCTCCTGGCCATACCCAATGGACCCAAGAGGACAGTCAAATACTCCAGAACACTAGGAGATCCTCAGTATCTTTTTCGCTAACATTTTTGATTTTTCCTCTTTATTTCTACTACTCTCACATGTTAAGTTACAGGTCACATGGTGTGTGTGGGTGTGTGTGGGTGCCCCAGCTTCCTGATGAATCTGCTGTTTGTGGTTAGATAGCAGGGACCTTGCCCTTATTGGCAGTGTGACCCGGAATAAGCCATTCAGTGGCTCCTTCCCTCAATTCTTTAAAAATCTGTAAAATGGGGATAATGCTGATAAAATCTACCTGAAAAGACTGACCACAGGCTGGGCGTGTTGTCCTGAGAGCGGTTCCTGCACTCGCCCCTGCTATGCTGAGCGAAGCCCTCAGTGGCACTGGCCCGCCTCCCAGTTATCCAGGGTTAGCTAAGAAGCTGACAGTCTACTTTCAAAGGAGGCTGGCACTGTTTCCCCTTCTGAGCAAATTCACAGCCCAGAAAGGAACTGGTAACCACAAAGAAAGCTAGTCTCGCTCAGCAGACACAAACTCATTTAACAGACATTAACTGCCATCAAAAGCACTGTCCCTTACCGGCGTCACTCAGCACAACTACTCTAGCTGCCCTGTGACAGACATGAGATAGTTAAGATTCCAGACCTCTGTCCACTGACATTTTCTAGTGCTGCTTTAAAATTTCCAATGCTATTTTTCTTACTACGTAGCTCAGGCTTGCCCAGAGTGCTGGGATTTTCAGTGTTATGAAATGGCTTTGATAGTGCTGTAATGTGGGAAGGAGGAGTCTCTGGATGGCATACAATCTTGACCTTTCACTGTGATCTGTTGACCTGCCTAACAGGTGGCATCTTGCCCTTACTCTCTAGCAATTGAATCTACTTATCTCTAAGGCAGCTAAGCAGTCCTTGCTCACGGCTAGTCTGCCCAACTCATTCCTCTCTGGTTGTTTTCTTACAACGTCACCCTGGAGGTCTTGTTACAACAACCGCTCTCCTGGCTCAGCTTAAGTGCAAACACCCCACTGGCAATGGATTCCAAATGTTGCTTTGCGTTTTTAAAGACAAACACCACTCAAATCCCCCAATCTTCTAGGAAAGTAATCCTAAGATGCTGAACAGTATAACCGGTTGCTCGACTACTGGGCAAAGTGGAAGACTTTATTTATAATAAATAGGACTGAGTTTAGAAAAAAATAATGCTGAGTTCGAGGCCAGCCTGGTCTGTGGAGCTAGTTCCAGGACAGCCAGAGCTACACAGAGAAACCCTGTCTCGATAAAACAAAAAAACAAAACAAAACAAAAACCAAAACCAACCAAACAAAAGACTATCCAGAGGATGAGCAGCCACAGCTAGTCCTGTAGGACACTGTCCACTCTGAGGCTCTGTCCAGCTCAGTGCTAGGCTTACTGCCCCTGCACAATGCCAACGTGCAAGGCATGGAAAGTCAGTTAAGAAGATGCAGGTCATTGCTTTCTCTGGGTCAGGTCTATGATGGTTGGTCTAACCTTGGCTTCTTAGTCCACGGCAGTCTATTGATATGGCTACTGGTGGGTCATCTGAGCTCCTCAGGCGCTTAGGAGTGAGAGGCCGACAGTCAGTTTGTGACTGTCCATAACAGCTCATACTAAACCGGAAAGCATTTCCTACCAGGATTGGCAACATGATATCTACTCTCAAAAACATACACACGTTCAAAAAACAGCACACCTTTTTAAAAAATACCACCTTAGAGTGATTCTAGTTCCAGTGGCCAGAAATGGGAGAGCAGACAAGCAGGACTGTCTGAGGTGGGAAAATTCACAGCCTAGGGTGCAGGCTGGAGATCCGTCTCCTGGGGCAGCGCGTGCGTCCGGTGCTGCACGCTATGGATAAGAAGCAGTTTCCTTTACACATTTCTGATAGAAACTCAAAGTGCTATGAAACACAGAGTGTGTGTCTGCTCAGCACAGCAGGGCGGGAAGGGAATCCCACACCCAGTCCTGTGCTGAAGGGACCTGCAGACACGCCCAGATGTTGCCTCCAATGGCCTTCAGGCCACAGATCTAGCAGACACACCATCTTATGTTCAAGACTGGATCCTGTCACTAACACATCTTATTATGCATAGTAAACTATTACAAATTTTAAAATATTCCTGGTTCCAAGTATTTCAGGTAAGGGATACAACTTAGATTCTACTCACTAAACCCACACTAAGCTCCTGCAGGGGTGAGAGAGAGGGAAGGCAGGTGTGTGTGAAGCAGGTCCCAGGTAACAGCCTTCCTCCTTCCCTTTTCTCCTGCCTTCTCTTTCCAGGGTGTCCGATGGCCTTCCGCTGACCCTGGGAAGGGCTACTGTAAGCATGGCCCTGTGGGCCACCCATCTCACCGTATGAGCTTCTCAAATGCCTCTTTTTCCTTTCGCAGAGCTGTCAGGTAGCGCTGTTCTTCTGTGGAGCCTCCATAGATAAGAAAGTAAACCCTGTGGGTTAAGACAGAACTCTTTTAGGTTGCAGAACTATAGATTCTTAATCCCTGGAAAGACAGCACAGTGGAGAATCTGAGAAAGGTAGCCCTGGACCCTTGAGTAAAGAAAGCCAAGTAAGAGTGAGGCTGGCTCACCGCAGCACACAGGCTCACGTGGGCCTGCATGGGCCCTGCCTCCTAGGGCTGCTCCCCTCGAGGCTTCCTCTTCTTTTCAACACAGTTTAGGTAAATATGGAAATATAACTAGAGGATAGAAGAACTTTTTCTTTGCAACTATAAACAAATTAAAAAAAAAACCCATACATCTCTTAGAGGCTTTTTGTCTCAACTTTCTTCTTTGTACTTCTGCCAAACCATAGCTTAAAAGTTGGACAATCATCATTAGAACCAGCTTAGGACAGTTCACTGCTGGCGACAAACAAACACATTAAATATTTAAGGCCTTCGCCTCACAGCACTTTCTCAGTCCCCTTTACTCACGTCACAACAGACTGGAGCTAAAAATGCTTTACACATCACATGGATAGTATCAGGAATCTCATTCTTTTGATGTATTTTGTCTCTAAAGGGCTCTGCTCTGGGGCTGGAGAGATGTTGGTTAAGAGTGTTTCCTGCCGTTCCAGAAGACCAGCGTTCTGCTTCCAGCACCCACATTCGGTGGCTTATAGGCGCCTGTAACCCCCACTCCGCGTCTTTGGCAACTGGTGCACATGCACATATACATCATTAAAAACAAGTGTGTGAAAACCAGACAGCTTTGTTTTTGTGGCCGAGGTTGTGCCCAGTGCCCCACGCCTCCTCCCCTCACCCGGTAGAGGTGCCTTTAAGTGCTTCCCTTCGAGCACACGTCTTCCCAGACTACCTTACTTAGAGGCGTAGAGAGGGGACGGGCCGCTGGGGTGAGTTACAAGATATTAGCTGCTCCATGGATGTGTCATGTTGTCTGAAGACAAATCAACTTTTATTTCTGGGCCTCAGTTTCCCACCAACAAAGCAAACAGCTGAATTCCTAGGTCTCTTCTACTCTTGACATTTTGATTTCAAACAAGACAGGGTTGTTTTCTTGGTGCACATACACTACCTGGGAGCCCATGGCTGGAGGCTGAGTAGATGACTGGCTGGCACTGCCGGACTCCTGAGGCCTCTGCTCTGAAAGGCTGCCTTAGTTACCCTGCTACAAGGGTTTCTCTTGGCTCTGTTTCTGGTTCAGACTGAGTTCAAGATATTAATTTTGATGTTTATTTCCCCTTAGCTAGCTGGAGAGCAAGAACATTGTATTCTTTGGGAAACATCACTTTCTCATCTGATAGACTGATAGATTTTTAGAGCTATTTCTAGAAACCCAAGAAATGGAACCTGGAGTCACTTGTAAGCTGGGCGGTGGCGAGGGCTCAATAGGTAGAGTCTTCCTGTCTGAGTGCAATCTCTGGAGCCCACAGAAAGTGGGAAGGCACTGACTAGCTCCTGCAAATTGTCATGGCGGCACACACCCACAGACATAGTGAAGGACATTTAAAACTTTACAGGGTGTTTTAGGAGATTAAGAACATTTGGCTATGTCATTAGTATAGTCCCTTTGATATTACACAGAACGTCATAAATTTCCTAGACTTTACAGATAGTGTACCCTGGAAGAGACACACTCAGACATAACGACAGCTATGAACAGGGTAGGAAAAATGCCAGAGGTGCTGGAAGATTGTAATTTAACAGGGGTGGCTGACTTCCTCATGTCACAAAGCAGCGACAAACCAACCTCACGGTGGACTAAAGGTAAGAAAACCACCATGCAGGCCAGACAGCATTTGTCTTAAAGCCCACAGAACCACCAAGCAGACTTGCCTCAGCGGCTTCCCCGGCCTGCTGGCCCTGTAGATCTCCAGCTGGCGGACGAAGGTGAGCTCTGCGTCGTACAGAACCACATATCTGGGCTCCACCTCGTGCAGTACTCGTGTCAGGGCATAGGGGTCGCTGCACCCCAGAAGCGGATGGATGATGGTCAGAGGCTCTTTCAGGATCCCATAGGCCGCATCAGATGACAAATTTAAATCAAAAGCTTCCTGCTGAACCTCCCCTCGGCAGCCCTCAGGGCTACTGGTGACTTGTCTGTGCCGGCCTTCCCCCGCAGCCCCTTCCTCTGGCAGCTCCTCAGCCGTCCCCATCACTTGCTTCAGAGTCAGCCCTCGCTTCTTCCTTCTGGGAGCCCCTTTTTTGGTAGAGGTGCGTTCTTTGTTCTGGGCATCTTTGGGTCTCTTGTCAGATTTCATAGTTCTCTTTGGGCCATCCTCCTTTCTAAAATTCACCCACGCTTCTTCAACTTTGCTGTCCTTCTCAAAGGTTTTCCTGTAGAGCCGCAGCAGGAAGGCTTCCGCTCCCACGGTCAGGCAGTCTCTCAGCTGGCAACATGTGCGGTCATCACTGGCACAGATCAGCACCTGGCCTGCAATCAGAGAATGCATGCCTGCTTGTTCACTCCCATTCTTGGCTCCTTTGGGTCACCCTGGGTCCCCTGTCCCCTTCTAGAGGAAGGCATCTTACCCTTGGTAAAGAACCCAATTTATAAATTGTTCAAAAAAGGGCTGGGGCCCCAATCCCACACTGTTACCTCCGCACTGATTCACAGAGTGACGCCAAAGCCAGGACTAGTTTCTCTAATGAAAGCAGAGCCAAGGTGCAACAGAGGCTTTAACGAAACTTCTAATGACTAATTTTCTAGAGGCTCCTAGATGCCAAAATATATTCCAGTGTCAAATCTTAAATCATAAGAAAGGATGGCTTGTCTTCACCCCCAAGATGGAGGTGATTTTCTAGTCTTAAAAGTAGAAAAGTAAGCTCTGGGAATCCAGTTGAAGAGAGGGAGGAGGGATTTTATGAGCAAGGGAGGTCAAGATCATGAAGGGGAAATCTACAGAGACAGCTGAACCAAGCTGGTGGGAACTCACAAACTCTAGACCGACAGCTGTGGAGTCTGCACAGGACTTAAGCCCTCTGAATGTGGGAAACAGTTGTGTAGCTAGGTCTATCTGAGGGGGTCTCTTGCAGTGAGACCAGGATCTAGCCCTGGTGCACGAGCTAGTTTTTTGGAATCCATTCCCTATGGTGAGATGCTTTGCTCAGCCTTGATGCGGGGTGGGGGTGGGGGGCGCTTGGTCCTGTCTTAACTTAATGTGCCAGGCTTTGTTGACTCCCAAAGGGAGGCCTTAACCTTTGGGAGGAGTGAATGAGGGTGGGGTGGGCTGGGGGGATGTGAGGGGAGGGCGGGAGGAGGGGGAGGGAAACTGTGACTGGAATGTAAAATGAAATTTTTGAAAAGTAGAAAAGTAGTTTTCAGAGAAGATTATATCTAAAGGTCGATTTTAGAGCAATAAAAACAGCATTACAAAGTCTGGAGACATAATTAGCTGATCAGTGTCACTATCCTAACTAACAAGGAGCTGAGAAACTGGTGTAGTTTAAGTTGGCCAAAGCAGCTAACATGCACTGGAAACACAGCTGAGAGCAGGGGCTTACTCATAGCAAAATTTAAGATGTCTTCTCAAATTAATAAAGTTGTTATGTATGTGTAAAGCATGTATGCAGAGAAATAAAATAGTTTCAGTTAGTTAGCTAAGTCAAATGAAAATGATTGTCATAAAAACCAATGCCATAACAGCCTGTAATCCCAGCACTCAGGAGGCAGAGGGAGAAGGGCTGTTTCAAGTTCAAGGACAGCCTGGATTACAGAACAAGTTTCTAGTTGAGAACTGTGTAATCAAGTTACAAAACCCTCAGTTGTTTTAACTTAAGTTTGAGTTAAATTTACTTATTTAGTGTGTGTGTCTAGGTCAGAAGCCCTGTTCTCCTCCTCCACCATGTGGTTTCCAGGGAATGAACTTAGGTTGTCTGGTTCGGCAGCAAAGGTGGAGCCATCTCACCAGCCTGCTCCTAATGCTTTAAGTTAAGTGTAAGCTTTTGTGTTGGTCCATAGGCCTAGCTATCCTTGACTGCAGAACAAGGGTTGGGCACATCTGAATGACTTTGACAACCATGTGAAAGAAGCCTAGAAGGAGATAAACTAATGTCAACATCACATCATCTGGTATTGGAAAACCTCACCCCACATTTTATCAGTCTTTATACCTTATCTAAGTGAGCATTTGTGACCAGGGATCTTAGATCACAGTACTGTAAGTTCTGGGTAATTATCACCAGTATCTACCAATATAATCAAATGCCTTTTAAAAAAAGATTTATTTTTTATTTGTGCATGTGCCCAAATTCGAGTGTGAACAGAGGGCACTAGATTCCCTGGAGCTGGAGTTACAAGTGGTCATGAGCTGCCTAACATGGGTGCTGGGACTGAACATCACCCTCTGCAAGAGCAGCAAGGACTCTTAATTGCTACACCATCCCACCAGCCCCTTCAGCAACGTTAGAAAGACTATTCATGTAAGTAGTGCACAGACTAATTGGTTTCACTGTAGTACTGCATAGTGTCATTGCACCTTGCTCTCATTTACCCAGGGCCCACTATATCACCCTGCTTGCCTTTATTACTTTGCAGTTAAAAGATTAAGTCAGTACTTTCAAACATGTGGATTTACTCTTTATCTAGTTTTATTTGGCGTAGTCTACTGTGCTCACCTGTTGGCACATGTTTGAAGGCAGAAGGCCTAGAACTAGGAATTGTTGTTTTAGGACTCAGTTAGTAAAGACATTCAAGCTTCTTTGGAAAGACACTTGGCTAGGGATATAAAACAGACACCATCAACTGATTCCTTGGAGATTCGAGATTTAAAAACCTGGTGAATATATACATGGAAATTTGCTGAATTTTAAATAGGTCCCAAGAAGCCAGGCAGTGAAGAATGTGCTTTGTGAATACAGAATAACTCAACCTGGAGAAAAGTACAACAAATTGAAGTGGCCTTGCGAGCCACGTGATTGACAGCTAATGCTGGTGTGCTGTGTGGGATCTGGTGGCACCTGCCCGGAATCTATTACTAGGAAGTATAGGGAAGAAAAATAAGAATGTCAAGGCCAGCCTCAGATGCACAGCAAGCTCAAAGCCAATCTGGGCCAATGAGTTCTTGTCTCAGAAACAAAAACAAAGCCAATGTCACCATCTCCCTTTGCTCCTACCTGGACCACCAAGGGCTTCACTCTCCTTATTTTCAGCTTCAATTTCTTTCAGGATTTCACTTAATGCCTCCCACTTTGGGTTGCTTTCTAGGACCAGTTCCTTTTTTGTTTCTGTATAGAAATAAAATGTAACCGCATCCTATATGATTTTTAGCCAAACCATGCCAAAAGCTTTCCCACAACAGAAAACTAGCATCGCTGGGAACAGACATGTCCTTGGGCCTCTAGCATACTACACAGGAGCTGGATAGACTGTGTGCATGGCTGCCCAGTCTGCTGGAATGTGCAGAGGTGACGGCATGCATGGATACGCTGTGTGCATGGCTGCCCAGTCTGCTGGAATGTGCAGAGGTGACGGCATGCATGGATAGGCTGTGTGCATGGCTGCCCAGTCTGCTGGAATGTGCAGAGGTGACGGCATGCATGGATAGGCTGTGTGCATGGCTGACAGAGACAGCTCTGCTGTGACTTGTGACCCTGTAAAGCAGCTACACAAAGCAAGGAATAGATGCCATCAATATTTATTATTTCTAATGTGCCTGTGCTTCTACAATCCTGAACATGGCTAAAACCAGGTAACAACTCTTTTTTTCTATAAGCATTCAAACAGATTATGAACATACTATTTTGAATAGATCTTTAAACTACGTAGAAATGTGTTAACTATTCCATCCCAGGCCTTAGAAAAAGTGACACTTGGCGCTTACTAGGTATAAACTAGTATATGCTAAAATGTTTCACTAAGACTTTAAGTGCCCAAAATAGTAATGGTTGAAATGTTTCTTATGTAGCAATAAGAACACTTTTGACTGATGCCTGGCCTTGACACTGGTGCTCTCTGGCAATGGCGCTCAGCTTGTCTCCATGCATGCTCTTCCCACACACTGCAGGCATTTACATGCGTAACAGAAGGTTTAAGCTGGCACCTGTTCCCACACCAACGTGAACAGAGAGGCATCTGAGACCTGACCTTGCACTTCTGCACTCGCCACCTTCTCGGACATTTTGGCCTTTTTGTTCAGTTTGGCATCTGGAACACGATAAACGCGTGCACGAGCATTCACAAACATGGAGGTGCTAGCATCCAGGAAAAGCCAACCTAATAAAATGGTTAGAAAAAAGGGGCATCAATTAGTGGTAATTTTAAACACGCTAATGGCACACAGCCCACATGGGCCACTTGCTGCGACCTTGCTTTCACAGCAACTGTGCCTTAGTGTCTCTTACTGCTGCGGCCTCTGCTTGACTAGACCAGTGGTTGCCAAGAGATCTCCATGGGGTATGAGATATCAAAACTTTCTTTACAATAATTTTAAGACAGCTGTGTTGACATTTTCATGGCTGGTAGTAGGAAGCGCCACTGGTTACTCTGAATAGCCCATGGCAGTGGTACTGGGTACCAGCAACTAGTGAAGCCTTTTCTCATGTACCTTTGTAGTTCATAGTTCATTCCTTTTGGGTGTACACAATACTAGGGAACAGTACATGTGCTATGTATGTATGTGCTCCACCATGGTGCTATATCCCTATTTCTGTATTTTGTTACTTAAGAATGTCCGAAGAAGCAGTAAAAATTATTAACTGCATAACATTTGACCTTAGGACTCAAGGGTCTTGAGTAGTTAGCATTTCAGTCACTGGACATGGATATATTTCTAAACAAATCTCTTAGTGCTTTGGCACTCTAGTAGATAAAACCCTTCGTTGGGGTCTCTTTGAGTAAAACTAAATTTAAGTTCCTACCAACTAAACTTCCAGAACACAACCTATTTCCAAACTGGAGACTGTCTGTACTACAAAGTCTTTTCTGGAAATAAAGCTGCCGGGAATGGATATGAATATTTAACACACAGAACAGAAGTGAAGTAGGCGGGAGCATTAGCTTTCAATAGAGCTCTACATCCTTCTGCGTGAAGATGGAGTGCAGTTTATAATGTGCAGCTCAATACAGCGTCCTCCCGCACAACAGCTCCCAGCATGACACCAGCGTCCATCTCCCACCTGAGTTCTGACCAAACACCTTCTCTGTTGCTCTCAGAGACTCCAGAAGATTGAGAAATGTCACACAATCATACTGAGAGAGATACTGCAGTAAGGTCCTTAGTATCTTCAGATCCTGCACCAACGATTTAGTCTTGGCTCCAAGCTGGTGCCATAGAGGGTCCAAGTAATGGCGGATTGTCTGAAAAAGAATATAATTTTACTACTGGTAAAATATGTTCATTATAGCTTTTCTTAACACAGCCATACTTTCAATAAGAGTTATTCACTGTATATGTAAAAGCATATTTAAAATGCTAAATATTTTGTTATTTATATTTTACTACAGTAAGATTTCCTAAATATTTCTTTCCAAGAAAGTGGCTAGAACGCTACAGGCCACCAAATCCTATTAATATTTTTTTTTGAGATAGGGTCCTATTAATGTTTTAAAAGTATATCTTATTACTACTATTTTTATGATGGGATGAAGTTAATCTCCTTTAATTCTTATTAACTGACTGTCAGATGGCTCAGGAGGACCTGAGCCAAATCCCCAGAACCCACATAAGAAGACGGGCATGTGCCTTGTAACCCCAGAACTATGGGGGACAGGGACAGAAATCTCTGGAACATTCTAGCTGTCAGCTTAGCTCTAGGTTCAGCAAAAGACCCTTTTCTCATAGAAAAGGGCAGAGAGGTGGTAGAGAAGTCACCCTATGTTCTCCTCTGGCCCCTACACATTCAGAAGCATATACAACACCCATACACACATGTGCACATAGCACACACACATACATAACACACAGTGGTACATGTATGCAGACATACACAAACACACTACACACAGAAAAGGTCTGCTAAGTATCAAAAGCCAGCAATTTGTTCTTAGAAACAGAAATAGTAGCGTCATCTGACATAGTGCACACTGAGCAGGAGGGGTACCGGGGGCCCATGATTCATGCTCCAGCCTGGGATGCGTGTGACAGGTAACAGGAGGGCCAGAGCCATTCTACAATGGCAACTTCTGTTAAAGATGTACAGAACCTCAAGGTTTTGTTTCACCTGATGCAAGATCTATGTATGTTTAGATGTGATTAATGTAAGGATGTCCAAATCAATCCTTGATTCTCCCCAGCCAGCAACATCAGACAGCAATCAGTGTTCAATAAAGCATTCTGCTTTTCTAGGACATATCTACTCTATTAGAACAATAAGATCTGTTATAACCATGCACTAAGCCATATGCACTTTAAGACAAAGAAAGGACAAAGCACACATGACTGTTCCTAGTGACACCAAGACACAGTCACAGTTTAAAAGACGGCGGCCTGTTCTTAACAAATGCTACCTGGGACTTGTGAAAGGTGCCATTCTGGAGCTTTTAATTCACTATCGGGCTGAACACTTACACACCTAATATTAAGCTATGGTGAAAAAACAAGAAAAATTCCTTGCATTGAAGACTTAGCATTTTCTCTGTTCAGAACATAATTTTGAAGACAGAACAAAGGTCTCAGTAATAAAAATTGCCTTTAATCCTAGCACTTGGGAGGCAGAGACATGCATATCTGCAAGTTCTAGGCCAGCCAAACCTACACAGTGAGACCCTGTCTCAAAACAAAAACAAAAATACCCTCCATCAAAAAACGCACCTAACTTTCTATTTTAAAAAAGATGGTAAATTCAGGAATGTATAATTACGAAGCATTCACTTATAGACTCTGTGTCTCCAGATACCCAGCTCCGGTTATCTTGGAATAGAGACATTGATTATGCTTCCAATAAGACATTTCCTCACCATGTAACAGAAAAAGTCAGCCTTATGCTTACATGCCAAACACAGATGCCACTAAATTACTATTTCCCAGTAGGTAGAGCAGCCCCACTTTAAATCAGGACATGCTGAATATTAAAATGCCTTAGGTTCTTTAAAATGACAACCTAACCAGCTGTGCTGCGAAAGGAAGGAGAAAAGGAGGTGGACCTTGTCAAATGGCTTCCCGAGAGCATTTTCTAACGACAAATCTTCCACTTCTAGTGATGGGTTGTGGCACTTCAGTTCCTTCAGACATGCGCTTAAGATGTCTAGTATGGCTGTTTGGATAGAGAGCATGGCGGGAGTCATGGACACGTGGATCTCTACGACTTCAGGTTTGTGTTGCTCTAAGAACGAGTTGACTGCTACATGGAACCTAAGGAGACAGAGTTCCCAAATCAACAGCTGTAAGCACAATGGAAGCAGGATGACAGGGTTAAGACCACACTGGGTCTTGCTGAAGAGGAGTGTTACTAAAGCAAGACAGCCTCAAAACCAAGTGTTGGCGAGGGAACACGGCCCCAGCCACTGAGTTCCTACTATCTGTAGCTGCTTTGTGTTCCTACTAAACAAAACAGCCAAAACCAACAAAATACCAATCACACTTATTTTGTGTGCATGTGTGGTGCTCATAGGACAACCATGTGGTCCTGGGGATTGACCTTGAGGCACCAAGGTTAGCAGCTAGCACTTTTACCCACTGAGCCATCTGGCCACCCTTACTCCATTTCTTTTCAAAGTTACATGTTTTTATTTCCTTGTGAGCACTCAAAGCTCAGAAGACAGCCCATAGTCAATTCTTTCTTTCCTTCCATGTGGGTCCTCAGGATTGAACTCAGATCCTCAGGGTTTGGCGGCAAGCACCTTTACCCCTTGAGTGATCTTGTTGGCTCTGCCCTGTGCTTCTAACAGCAAGGCTGAGCTAATTGTGCCTCCAGAACCAAAACACTTACTATTTGGTCACTTATTGGTGGGTTTTACTTCTGAAATAAAAAACAATTAAACAAAAGAATAACCATACAACTAGTATTCTTCACAAAATTGATACACACATGCACAAATGTATTTACAAAGAAAAGGTCCTTATGGACAGAATGCCAAGTTTCACATGGATTTTATCAACCACAGTAAAGTGCAGCTAAGTTAAGGCTCTTCTGCTCACAAAGTGGTCCCACAATGTCATTACCTTGGCCACAGGTAGAGCTTCCTCACAAAAAGGTTCCTCATCACTCTCTCCACATGACAAAAACCAGTGTCAAAAGCTACAGCGTTGTCTGTGAAAGCTTTGATGAAGCCACGCTTGTTTTTCTGGCGGAAAAGACGCAGGATGAAGGCTTCTTGGCAGGACTCAATGATCCTGTGCGCTCTGTACACAAGGATGCCTGTTGGGGTTGGAGGGGTCAGGCTCTGTAAGTGACAGAACTTAGAGGGTGAAGCTCTACGTATAGAGGGGGGACTTAGTAGAGTACAATGGTAACTCCAGAGAAGACAGGGGTTGTGGTGCACGCGGGTGATTGCCACGCTAACTCTGGCTCATTCCCTTTTTCTGGAACACGTACTTGAGAACAGGCAGGCCCTGCACTAGGATGGGCGCAGACATAAATCATGTTCTTTTGCAGAATTTGAAATAACTTGAGTCAAATATTTAATGTTACAAGTGCAAAGGAGGAAACCAGTCAGAGGGAGAGTGTGAGCAAGGGTGGCACCCTAGTCAGGGTTGTCACTGCTGTGATGGAACACCATGACCAAACGCAAGCTAGTAAGGAAAGCATTTTCTAGGCTTACACTTCCACATCACTGCTCATCACTGAACAGGAAGTCAGGGCAGGAACTCACACAGGGCAGGAATCTGGAGGCAGGAGATGATGCAGAGGCCATGCAGGATGCTGCTTACATGCTCATTCCTCCTGGGTTGCTCAGCCTGTTTTCTTATAGAACCCAGGACCACTAGCCCAGGGGCTGCACCACCCACAATCCTCCTCCATGGAGACCACTAAGGAAGAGCTTGCCTACAGCCCAGTCTTACTGAGGCATTTTCTCAGGGGAGGCGTCCTCCTCTCCAAAGACTCTAGCTTCTGTCAAGTAGACATGAAACTAGAGCGCACAGGTGGTGATCTGTGTTTGAACTTCAGTGATGAGTGTGCAAATGGAAAGTGGAGGGGAGGGAGAGAGTCTCCTGGGCCATTTGGACCATGAGTGTCTGGACCACAAAGGGGCCAGGCTGAGCGAAAGATAAAGAGCGGACAACTTGAATGGCACACAGTTGAACAAATGGACTACATAAACCAGCTCCGTTTTATAGTCAGGGTAGCATCTACATCCCGTTAGATAAAATAAAGAGGCAAATCACATGAGTTAAAACAAAAACCTTTAAGGAGCAAACTTAACACAATATTTTGTTTTGTTTCTAGAAGCAAGCACTTGATATTTAACTTAGCCTGGCCTTAATTAAACCCATGATCCTCCTTTCTCAGCTTCCTGATTACAGGCTTGCACCACCATGCCTGGCAATACGTGACTTTTGTGGTCTGACTAGCATGACACCGCTGAATCTTAAAAACAAGAATGAGGGCTGAAGAGATGGCTCAGGGGATAAAGCATTTGTCATGTACACCTAAAACTTATATAACAGCTAGGTACGCGTGGGGAGGCAGAGGCATGGGATTGCTAGCTAAATTCGCAAGGATTGGCAAGCTCCAGCTTCAGCAAGTGATCCTGTCTTAATAAATAAAGTAGAGAGAGAGTGAGGAGGACACCTGATATCAGTTCTGGCTTCTACACACATGCACACATGTGCACACCTACAAACATGAGCACACACACATGTATGCACATAGAAAGACAATTATAAATGTTTCTTAATTTTAAACAGGAGATCTTGACTGCACTACCATTCTGATTATTTGCTAGTGTGCGTGAGCATGTGTGTGTGTGTGTGTGTGTGTGTGTGTGTGGCGTGGCACAGGTGGAGGTCAGAGGACAACTTCCAGGATTGGTTCTCTCCTTCCACTGCACAGATTCTGGTGACAGAACTCAGGTCAGGCTTGGAGACAAAGTGCCTTTACCCACTGAGCCACCTCGTTGGCCCTGTTGGTACCATGTGTGTTTAGTGACAAATTAAAGAGAAGCACAAGATCTAACAGAGAACAGACATCATTTCTGGGTCAAACTTACCATTCTGTAATGATTCTCAGTCTTTTCAGACCTAAACCAAGCTGGTATACATCAACATATACATGCACTTGTTTTGGGGCCTGCTCTCCTCACTAATCGGGTCCTGAAAATGACACGGAGATCAACGTGCCTTTCACTAACTCACAGATTCTATTACTTTATTTTGAAATTCTGGACTAAGGTGGCTCTAAAATTTATTCTCCCTAGCCAACAAGCAAGTATGTGCAAATTTATTTACAAATTTATGGACAAAGACCTTCCAATCATACTGGTGAATGTGGCGGATTCACTTATTGCTCAGAAAATATTCTAAACTTAGCAGGTGGCCTTCCCAAGGATCCTGCAGCCTGTGTTGAAACATTATACAGGGAGCTGGGAGGTGGCCCAGTAGCATTTGATGCATGAGAATGGGAACCTGAGTTCAAGTCCTCAACACCCACATAAAAAGCCAGGCATGGCCACCTGTGCACACTGGCTCTAGTGCTGTAGGAGGCAGAGGCAGCAGGGTCACTGGGCTTGCTGCTGTCAATGTGCCTTCAGTTCAGGAGAGACCTTGTCCCATGGGTGTAAGGTGCACAGTGATAGAGCAAGATGTTCAATCTCTTCCTCTGGCCCACGTAATGGCACAAGTGCACACAACCACATACATATACATGTACCCACCACACACAACAGAAATAGCACATAAAACTGAAAACAAGATGACTCTCAAACTATAGACGAGCCCTAAATTAGGACATGGGCTCTAAGAGGCTGCCATTGCCTTGGAGTCCAGAAGAGAGGGAGAGCTGACCCTAACTCCAGGCCCAGGCCCAGCCCAGGCTTGGCAAACAGGATTCAGGTAAACTCTCTGAGGCTGGGTCACTCTGGGCATCTGATGCTATGACTGGATAGGAAATGTCCCCAAGGGTTCATTGTGCAATTGAGGCTTGCTCCTACAGTCGTGCTCAGAGGGCTCCGTGTGTTTTCATTTTATGTAAGGATTATTTTAAGATTAAAAAAAGGAGAGGGAGGTGCAATCATATGATGACCATGATGGGGAAACCCACAAAAACCTAAACTAGTGGGAGCTGACTGACTCTGGACTGACAGCTGGGGAACCTGCATAGGACCGAACTAGGCCCTCTGAATGAGGGTGACAGTTGTAAGGCTGGGGCAGTCTGTGAGGCCACTGGCAGTGGGGCCAGGATTTATCCCCAGTACATGAACTGGTTTTTTAGAGCCCATTCTCTATGGTGGGATGCCTTGCTCAGCCGCCACACAGTGGGGAGGGGCTTGGTCCTGCCTCAACTTGATATACCAGACTCCCCATGGGGGGCTTTACCCTTTCTGAGAAGTGGATGGCGGGGGGGGGGGGGGGGGGGGGGGGGGGGGGGGGGGTGGGGTCAGAGAAAGGTGGGGGAGGTAGGGAGGCGGAACTGTGGTTGGTATGTAAAATGAAAAAATAAAAACTTAAAAAAAATTTACAAAGGCAGTGGAGAGAAAAGCTGACCAAGATCATCCAGAAGTAGGGTTGACAGAGGCTCTACCACATGCTTCCTGCTGAGTGAAGCCCCTTGGAGTCCTTGCAAACCAGCAGCATCAGAGGAGCATGTGTGTAGAGGGGGCTTCAGTGCCACAGGAGCCTCTCATGAGCCAGGACAACATGGACCAGGACGGACTTGATTCTGGCAGTTTCAGGCAAGAACCCACCTGTCGGCTGAGCTGGGAGAGGGCGTCAGCTCAGACTACAGGCGCAGCCAGGGCACCCTGACATCTAGTGTGGTGCAATACTGACACCCAGTGGTAGTTTCTAGAAAGTGTTTTCATGTTAACAACATAGTTACACAACATAAAGCAGCAAGCTTTGGAAGCACAGATAGAAAAGGGCGACTATTGGTACAGGTTACTAGGGATTTCTGTGTGCAGGCGGTACAGCAGGCATCGTTGTTTTTGCTTTTCGAGACAGGGTTTCTCTGTGTAGGTTCGGAGCCTGCCCTGGAACTCATTCTGTAGACCAGGCTGGCCTCAAACTCACAGAGATCTGCCTGTCTCTGCCTCCCGAGTGCTGGGATTAAAGGTGTGCGCCACTACTACCCAGCCAGAGGCACTGTTTTTTGAATATATATATATACATAATATATTAAATATATATACACATAATATATATGTATAATTATATATATATACATACACACACATATATAATTTTATGTGTATGGGTGTCTTGCCTGCTTGTATGATAAAGAAGCTAGAAATATACACTGGAAAAAAAGACAGCACCTTCAATAAATGGTGCTGGTTAAACTCTATGTCAGCATGTAGAAGAATGCAAATAGATCCACATTTATCACTCTGCACAAAACTAAAGTCTAGGTGGATCAATGACCTCAACATAAAACCAGACACACTAAACCAGACAGAAGAGAAAGTAGGAACAGCTTGAACTCATTGGCACAGGAGACAACTTCCTGAACAAAACACCAGCACAGGCACTGAGATCAACAATTAATACAAGGGACCTCATGAAAATGAAAAGTTTCTGCAAGGCAAAGGACACTGTATAGAAACAGCCTAAGGAATGGAAAAAGATTTTTACCAATTCCACATCTGATAGAGGTCAAATATCAAAATATATAAAGAACTCAGGAAAGTAGATTTTTTTAAAAAAAATCCAATTAAAAATGGGGTATAGATCTAAACATAATTCTCAATAGAGGGATCTCAAATGACTGAGAAACACTTAAAAAAATGTTTAACATTCTTGCACCTGTCAGAATGGCTCTGATCAATGACAGAGCTCACGCTGGTGAGACTATAGAGCAATGGGAGCACTCCACTGCTGGTGGGAGTGCAAACCTGTACAGCCACCATGGCAATGAATGTGGCAGCTCCTCAGAAAAAGGGAGACTCAGTCTACCGTAGGACCCAGCTATACCACTTTTGGGCATATACCCAAAGGTTGCTCCATCCTACCACAAGGACACTTGCTCAACAATGTTCATTGTGGCTTTACTCATAATAGCCAGAAACTGGAAACAACCTAGATGCCCCTCAACTGAAGAGCGAAAAGAAAGAATGGCAAGTTTACACAGTGGAGTATTACTCATCGGTAAAAAAATAATAACATCATGACATTATCAGGCAAATGGATCCAATAGAATCATCCTGGGTTAGGTAACCCAGACCCAGAAAGACAAATATGGTATGTATTCACTTATGAGTGGACATCAGCTGTTAGTAAATAATGAAGCTACAATCCATAAACCCAGAAAGGCTAGGTAAAGAGGAGCGCTAATGGGGAGCATGGGCCTCCCTGGGAAGGGAGAATAGAATAGATTCTGTGGGTAGACTAGGGGTGGGTGAGGATGGGAACAGAGGGGTCAGGAGGAGGCAGGGGTGGGATGAAGGGGGCTCCACAGTTGGAGTGGGGTTTTTGGGGTGGCAATGGAAACTTTCTGGAATCTGTAAGGGTGACTTAGTGAGGACTCCTAGTGATAGAGGATACAGAGTATGAACTGGCTATCTTCTGTAGCCAGGCGAGTCTTCCAGCGCTGGGACTGGATTACATTCAGTTGAGCTGTTGGCTGAAGAGGTCCCATGGAGATCCCTAAACAACTTAGACTGAGCCAAGCGGTGGCATCATAAGTCTTTAATCCCAGGAAGACAGAGGCAGGTGGATCTTTGCAAGTTTGAGGGCAGTCTGGTCTATAGAGCAAGTTCCAGGACAGCCAGAGCTGTTACACAGAGAAACCCTGTCTCAAAAAAACAAACAAATCAAAAATAACAAAAAAGAATAACCCAGATTGATGTTAGGACAGATGTAGCCTTCTGAAAACTGACAGGAGGGTCTCATTGCTGAGGACAACTTCTGCTCAGCCCACTGAACATAGAGAGGTCAAGCTGGTGTGGGCTTGGAACTTTCACCTCTATGTTCTAGTTTTTTTGACCTGGGGAGGTACAGGCTATGGAAGGAGAAACCTGGACACGAACCCAGGACCAAAGACCTTGACCTACAATCTGTCCTGCTTGCTGAAGCAATGGTGGTGAAGAACTTGTGGGAGTGGCCAAACAATGTCTGCTCTAACTTGAGACCCATCGTGCAAGAGGGAGCACATGCTTGACACTGCTGAGATAGCGGAGTCTGGAGACCGTGATGGCCAGAGTCTGGAGACTGAGATAGCCAGAGTCTGGAGACTGAGATAGCCAGAGTCTGGAGACTGAGATGGCCAGAGTCTGGAGACTGGGTGGTCCAGAGAACTGCAGTATAACTAAACAGGAATGATCTTAAAAAAATTAATGAAATGATTCCTAATGATATTCTGCTATACTCATAGATTGGTGCCTTGTCTAGTCATCATCAGAGGGGCTTCCTCTGGCAGCAGAGGGGAGCAGGTGCAGAGACCACAGCCAGACATTATGGGGAGAGAAGAGTCTAAATTGGAGGTCTCCATTGGGTCCCACGCCTCAGAGATTGGGAAACCCCACAAAGAGAGGGAGGAAAGACTGTAGGAGCCAGAGGGGATGAAGGACAAAGGAGAACATGGCTCACTGAGTTAAGCAGGGCTCACATGTGCTCATAGAACTGAAGTGGCAAACATGGGGCCTGCATGGGTCTGCACCAGGTCCTCTATGTAATTATTATGGCTGATAGCTTGGTGTTCTTGTGGGACTCCTAACAGTGGGGGCAGGCGTGTCTCTGACTCTTTTCACTCTCGGGTAGCCTTGTCCAGTCTCAATATGAGGGCTTTGCCTTGTCTTATTGTATCTTGTTGGGTTGTGCTTGTCTGTTAACCTCTCGGAGGCCTGCTCTTTTCTAAAGAGGATATGCAGGGGACGGGGTCTGGGGAAGAGGGGGGAGCTGGAAGGAGTGGAGGGAGGGGAAACTATGGTTGGATTTGGGATGTATTGTATGAGAGAAGAATCTATTTTCAATAAAAAAAAAATTTAAAAAAAGAAATGAGCAAGTGAAATTCAGGAAAGCGAAGGACCTTGTTTATAAGCAGTGCTGGCATTCAGAGTCAGGTGTGTCTGGCCAAGAGGCTCAAGTCACTGTCTGAGACAATAAAAGTGCTAGAAAAGAATGACAAGACCTCCCTCCTCAGCCCCAGGAACCTCACCAAGCCTTTCACTTACTCAGTCTCAAGTCCCTTAAAGTGCCTCTAAAGTCAGGAAAAAATGTGGCCACACTGGGGAGTGTGCTCACAAATCTGTGTTTCCTGCCTCCTGGCGCTCAGTGGCGAGCAGTGTACACGCAAGGCAACAGCAGTGGGCAAGTGTGTGAGCAACCTGCACTGCTCTCCAGGACCAACAGGAGTTTCCCGGTGCAAAGCTGGTCTTACGGGTAAAGCCAAGTGCAATGTAGCGCCCTGAGTGCTCTGGGTAGAGAAGCCCGGGGCAGTTTAATGGCAGAGTGACAGGGCTTTTAGATTAGCTTCAGGGAAAGCAGCTGTTTCTGCAGAAATAAATGATAATGAAATTGATTGCTTCTATACTACTCCTAGCTAAGATGATCTCCCACTCAAAGTATGAAGTAACTATGTTGGTTAATTTAAATCATAGGAAAAGGAAGGGTAACAAATTCATTTAGAGATCTGTGAAGAATATTGATAAACACACCAAGTCTGGCTATGCCCAAAAGGCAAATGCCTGCCAACTACAATGTAGCATGATTAATAAAAACCCAGAGACAGATATTGGGGTTCAACCTGAAGACCAGAAAAGCAAAGCAGCCAGCCACTAGCTCTTACATCTACCTCAGTCCAAAAATGGTGATCCTGCCTTGAAGAATCCTCAGAATGAGACTGAGCCTGAAACCTGTCTCCTCCTGCTATTAGTGAAAGTAAGATTTGGAAACAACGGGCCACATCTTACACAAAGTCACACATAGAACAATGATGCTTCAACTAGCAATGGATGTAAAAGCTAAAACAGAGCCGAAAAGTACCCATGTTGCAGTAGGTACCTCTGTCAGATCATGACCTTTGATGGTTTGTATGCTGACCCAAGGCTGTGGCTGGGGAGGGAGGGCTCAGTGGTTAAGAGCACATATTCTTTCAGAGGATCCAGGTTTGATTCCCAGAACCCACATGGTGGCTCACAACCATCTGTAACTCCAGTTCCAGGAATCTAATGATCTCTTCTGACTTCTGCAGATACCAGACATGTATACGGTGCAGGCAAAACATCATAAACATAAAAATAGCTATAACAAATACACCACTGTGCCACCAGTGACATACAGCATGTACAATTATGTGCTGTATACATAATACTCAGTAATGTAGCAAATGACTGTCTGGTTAATTTACTATACTGTGCTTTTCTTCCTTAGTTTGGAGGTCCCCTTCTTATAAAAACAAATCAACCATAAAACAGTGTGCTGTGCTAATGGTGGCATCAGGCCCAAACAGCTCATGTTTACTGTGTCTCTTGGTTGCATCAAGAGGTCAACATCTAATTGAGTTTTGGCATTTAGGATTTTTAAAAATTTATTTTTACTTTAAAAATTATGCATATGTTTGTGCATGTTGAGTGCAGTGCTCTTGGAGGGCCAAAGAAGGTATCAGATCCCCCTGGAGCTGGAGTCATGGGTCAGCTGTGAGCCACTGACATGGATGCTGGGAGCTGAGCAGCTGTCTTTTGCAAGAGCAGGATGCAATCTTAATCTTTGCTCCCCCCATCTAGCTCTTCCATGCAGGTTTCTGTATGTAGCTCTAAGGTCTTCATACAATAGCTAAATCATACAGCCTAAGAACCTGTGGCCATTAAGTGACATGTAGCCACACTTATGTCATAAATATTTACTGAGCATCTACAACGTATCGGATATTACGCCAACAGTTTGACAACAATACTAGATAATAAGAGCCAGTGTAGCATTTAGCAGAGGAGACAGACACAAATAAAAATGCTCACTGTATATAAGGAAGATATCAAATTCTTACCAGTTATTAAATCTGAAGGTATCCTATCAGTCAAGAAATCAACCACAAGTATTCGGCTTGTTGCGAATATAATACCACCTTGTGTGTACACTTCATAGCGGCTGTTACTTGTGATTTCATTTGTCACACGTCGAGGGAGGTGTTCGACTCCTTCTATCTTCAACTGATTGATAAAATATTCCTAAATCAGAGTATACTCATTAGGAAGCTGTTTAATACAGGGCAGGACACTTTTAAAATAGGTTGCAGAGATTTAAACTGTCTCCACTCTCAGATTCCTAAATATCACAGCAAATATACAAACTAAGTTATTTCTTTCTACCCATCAGCCAATTGAGTTACTTTAATTAAGGTTTTTGTTTGGTTGTGCTTCAGTCATTATTTGCATTCAACACCAAACCTCCAAACAGAACCTTTTAAAACCTTGGGTTAAAAGTTTTCTACTACCTAGAAACTATTTCCCACCAAAGCCAGGTTTTCAGCCAACGTATTCTGTGGGGTGAGGGATTCCTCTCTGTAGACACTGCTGGCGGTGTATCATTAGTTACAGCATTATTGATGCATCCTACAGAATGTCAGGATGTCCAAAGGTCCCGTGGCTGACAGTCTCTTGGTTCAATGACACTTTCCTGGGCATCTTACATCGCATGAAGTCCCATGCCAAGAAAAGGCGATACCCGGGAGTCCCATAGAACCTTTCCTCAGATGACATTTTCTTCCTGGCCACACCATCTAGAGGATCACCAGATCTATCATGCTAGGCTGTGTTCCCATCTCTCAACATTTCCCAGTGAGGTGTGTCCCACTCCACTGTCCTCAGGGTCACCCATAAACCCGGACTGACCTCTCCTATAGCGTTAGCTTCCAGTCCCTCCCTTCCTATCCTGATGTCCCTAGTCCCTCTTCTTTTGTGCATCCCTAAAGGTCTCCTTTTCCATCTTCTACTACTCTCAGAGACCTTGCCATCCCCATCCCCATCATTGCCCTTTTAGGGACTCCACCCAGCAGTCACCAGAAACACCCTTGATACTTAACTTCCAGGCTCAACATTATTCCTACAGCTTTCCTCCTTTGTAGATCAATCCAGTCCACTCCCCTAATGTGTACCCTAGTAGCCTCTCGCTTTTTCACTGTCAGAGAGTGTGTGGGAGCTGTATTTTTAGTGTACTCAAGCTGTGGGCTCTGTATCTCCCCGGAGAGCACTATTCAGTGCCCTCCCTGTCAAGAGAGGAAGCCAAGACTTCACGCTCCCTCCTTAGCAGGGTCCTGCAGTGCCAGAGCCCTGGATCTCCTTCGAGGACCTGCACTCAACGCTCTCGCAAGTCCTGGCACCTACTTGGACTTCCCTGGAGGCTCTCTTCCCTCCTTCGCAGCGCCCTAGAAGTATGTAGACGCCCTGAATCTCCCCCAGGGATCTCAATTCATCCCCTTCCGTGTCCCGTTTGAGACCTGCGCTGGCTCGGATGCCCCTACGCCCTCGAGTCCCCCCATCTCTCAGTCGCACCTCCTCGGCTGGCTGCGTGTTGAGCACCAGCACCAGGCAGGCCGGGTGGCAGTGCAACCGCAGGAAATGGTAGAGAAGTCGGTCGGCGCCAAGCCCGCGGGCGCACACCACCAACCCATCGCTGTCTAGCAGTTCCAGTACCAGCTGCCTCTCGTACTCCAGCAGCGGCGCCATTGCTTTGCGTAAGGCCAGCAGGCACCGCTCCATTGGCGTCCTTCCGGGATTGCAGCCGGACGAGGACGGAAAGAGCCGAGCTGAGCCGAGCCTAGCCGAGGGCTAGCCGAACGCAAGGGCTGAACGCCGCGGTTGGAGGATCGCGGGATAACTGCAACAGCCGAGTCTGAGACGAGAAGAGGCCGGACATAGCCGAAGGGAGCCGAATCCAAGAGGAGACTCAACCGATTGTAGCCGAAGAAAAGTCGAGCCAGGGATAAATGTGCCGGAGGTAGCCGAATTTAGCCGAGAGCCAGCGAAAGCAGTTGAAGGCGTTAGCGCGCGGAAAGATGTTCGGTTCAGGCGGCAACCGGTTGGCTTCGGAATTTGGTTCTCTAGACCTACAAAATGCAGAGGAGAAGGCGTAACCCTCCAATATCGACAGTTCAGAATGTTAGCTGTTAATATTCCAAACACACCCAGAATTAGCACCGCTTACCCAGCGTACAGTTTAATCTCTGTTTTTGTAATTATCCCCTTCAAAAATTTTGAATAAGCAAAATACTTTATTAATTTCTGCTTCTTATTTGCAAAAGTCTTGAATACAATATACTGTTTCACAAAGTCACAATCAGGTGCCAAATGCTGTCGCGTTCCGCCTTCCACTAGAGGGACATCTTGGGTCATGTAACTGCCTAGAAAAGCTAGGTAAGAGACCTGTTCTCTCCCATCATCCTCCACTTCCCTTTAATGCTAGCCCATAAGAAATACAAGTGAAGCCAAAATACTACAGTTCCATTACACAGGAATAACCTCAGTCAACATCATGGAATTCATACGATTCCCGCCCCCCCCATTTTATCTATATGAAATAATAAATAACCCGGATTTGAAAGCCGAGGTTTGGTTTATACAGGTGGCACAGGCTGTAATCCCAGCTATTCCAGATGCTGAAGCAAATTCAAGGTCAGTCCCAGTTACAGATGGCGACCCTCCAACACAAAGTATAAAGAGTGCTGGGATATAGCTCAATGGTAGATCCCCGAATTTGTCACTAATATTTCACAAATCTCTGATGCAGTAATATTTTAAAGTTCTTTATGTGGCTGAGTTTTCTGTATGTGGATGCATATGTTGTTTGTCTCATTATTATTTGAGGACGTTTGGTCGGCTCTCTCTTCTCCACCAGCGTTATACATAGCATTTCACTGGCTGCTTTGTAGAGAAACTCAACCAAACCCTCGAGGTACATTTCTGGAAGCAGATGATTAGTGGATAAAAGGGAAACATTTATCCGAGTTTTCATTACCTTTATTACATTGCCTTCCAAAATATCTACCAGTTTCCCTTGACATCAGCAGCCTACAAGAGGACCTGTTTCTCTTCCTCCTCTGCTTCCTCCTTAAGTTTAGTCACAGTGAAAACAGCATATAATAATTCCCGAATTCTCCTGAAGTGGAAAGCGATGCCTACAGATGCTTTACTTGCAGTGTCTCTGTGAGCCATACAAGTAGGTTATATAACCAGGCAAGGCTACAGAGCCAGGAGATGTATTTCTTAGCTTTTGTTCAGGATACAGTAAGTAGGGATTGAACACACATTTAGAGGTAGGTAAGTGCGTGGGTGGTATTTACACCCAATTCTTCCCACACTGTGGCAGGCAGAATAATGCAACCCAAAAGATGCCCACCCGCATTAAATTTCCAGAATCTTTTATGTTATTTTTCATGGCAGAGGGTACTTTGTAGATGTGATTAAGCTAAACACTTTAGATGGAGAAATGATGTTGAATTATCCAGGTGTGCCCAATATAATGATAAAGGTGTTTAAAAGCAGGAGAGTTAGCTTCAAAGAAGATGTAAAGGGGAAGTGAGGTCAGAGTGAGGCATGAAGAACTGGGAACACAGCCTTTAGAAGCTGGAGAACACTTGGCTTCTCCCCTGGTACCTCAAGAAATATTACAGCCACCACTCAAGACCCACTTTGCACATCTGGTGCCCAGAGCTGGAAGACATGGATTTGTGTCATTTTAAGCTCTGGAATTTGTCACAGCAATATTGGGAAACAAATGAACAAGCATTTCTTATTTTGACTTCACTGAACTTTGAAGATGAAATTCCCAGCTTTATCAAAACAAACCAACAAACACCATAGTTAGGGTGCTGGAGAGATGGCTTAGAGGTTAAGAGCATGGGTGCTCTTTCAGAGGACCTGGATTCAATTCCCAGCAACCACATGGTGGCTCACAACCATCTATAATGAGATCTAGTGCCCTCTTCTGGTGTGTAGGCATACATGCAGGTAGAATACTGTATACATAATAAATACATAAATAAAATCTTTTAAAAACTCCTACAGAGAGAAATATACAAGGAAGCAATATATAAGGAAGAAATAGAAAAGGAAACAATTGTTTAGAAGGTCAAGATTTATTGAAAATTCAAGCATATGTATAGTGACTGGGGTAAAACTAGTACAAAAACTGCTTACTGTGAAAGAACAGGTACCTGTATGATCCTAGAACCCATGAAAAGAACTGTAGAATCCCATTGCTGCGAGATAGTGACAGGTTAGTACTAGGGTTTGTCATCCAGGCTAGTGAGGCAGCCTGTCTTCAACACAAGTGGATAAAGATATTTGCCATTAAGTCTCAGAATCACACATGCTGGAAGCAGAGAACTGACTCCTGAAAGTTTTCCTCTGACCCCCACATGTGCGCTATGGCTTGCACCCTTCACAAATAAATGCATGTAATTAGAAAAAACAACCAGGGTGACAGTTATTGAGAACTGACCCTCAAGGTTAGCCTCTGGTCTCCACACGTGTGTACACAGTACATATACATGAACACATGTGTGAGTCCACACATGTGCACACACAATAGCCATATAGATGTTTAAATGCATTAGGATTTACTCTTTCAAAGCATGTTAATTGGACATACAATGTGTCAGGTGCTAGGGTCTTATCAGGGAACAAAGCAGGCAAAATTCCTGCCTTATATTCTTCTGAGGAGCTCATGTATGAAGAAGTCTATTGATCATCTCAATATGTGAACTGTGATTATTTCTTGAGCAGCTTTCTTAATTGTCCAACCACAGTAGAGTACTTGAAAAAATTAATGCATCCCTAGTAAGCAGACTACAGAGAGCTATTAAAATGTAACGTGGAAAAGGACCAATATCTAATATCTACTGAAGGAAGAATAAATTGTGAAGCAAAAATGGATAGCATGGCCTTACTGGTCAAAAATATCAATAGTATTTTCAGAGGACGGCATGGAAAGTGCCAGAAAGAAACCAAATCTCTTAACGCAAGCAGCCACCTTTGGGAGTTAAGGCAGAAGGCCAGCAACACCTGTGAAACTTTACATTTTATGTTTATTCCCCTCCGTTCTGTTGCCTTGCTTCCCTTGTACTTACATGGAGAAACTTCCCAACTACTGTGTCTACACTTCATGTGAAGTCTAGATTTAATACGTGCATGATGGACAACAGCTAAGGTCTCATGCTGGCGTCTGTGGCAGTGGACTTTGTACATTTTCCACAGGTTGGATTTACAGTTCACCTTTGGCCGTTCATGAGCAGAGCAATGGTTCCCTCCCGTGTTACTATCACAATGATTCTCCAAGTCTTTCTTTCTTAGCTTGCTCTCCCTCCTCCCTCCCCACTTTCTCCCTCTCCTTCTTTCTTCCCCTGTTTTGACCTTCTCCCCTTCCTTCCCCTCCCTCTCTTCTTTCTCTTGAGCAGACCCATTTCTTTCTTACTTTGATCATAAGGATATAGGCAGCCCTCACTGGCCTTTGACATGAGGCTGGCAATGAGATTAAGATCACTTTCCTCCTACACATCCCAGACTCATCTCAACTGCCAGAGCCAGGCCATTGACATTTCTCTTGGCATTTAATCTTTCCATCTATATGTAGCCATCCCTTGATATCCACGGGATATCCATTCCCCTCCCCCATCACTACCGTAATATGCAGATGCTCAAATTCATTATATAAAGTGGCACCGTGGGCTGGAAACACGGACCATGGCTTGTTGTGCATGCACAAAGCCCTGGGCTCTGTTTTCTGTCACAGAACAAAAGTGTTAACTTGAAATGGCGTAGTCTTTGCACAGAGCCACAGTTGTCCTGCTGCACAGTTTTGAGCCATCACTGGAGACCTGCAATACCTAACACAATTCACATGCTGCATAACCATTTGCTGTAGTGAATTGTCTGGGAGATTATTTTAACAAGAAAAAGTCTATTCATGACCAGTACAGCTGCCATTTCCTGTCTGTGACTGATTGGATGCATGGATACGTCGAAAGCTCATTAAATCTAGACCCTTTTGGGGTGGTCACTCCTAGAGTTCTCACTCAAAAAAGGGTGCTAACCAAATGTTTTAATTTCGCTTCTGTTGCTATGATAAAATATCCTGTCAGAAAGCGAGAAATAATTTCCAACAGCTCACAATTCCAGGTCAAAGCCCAGCTCTGTGGGGAAGACCAGGCAGGAAGGAGCTCAGTTACATCACACAGTCAGGAGCAGAGAGTGGTTAATGCATGCTCACTTACGCGCTCGCTTGTTGTACTCAGCTCCATTTCTTTACTCACAGAAACCTGCCTAGGGAATGGTGTCACCCACAATGGGCTGGGTCTGTCCACAGCAATTAACTTAAGACAAATCTCTCATAGATAGCCATAGGCTAGCCCAGTGTAGATAACCCTTCTCTCCCATAGATAGTCACAGGCTAGTCCAATGTAGATAATCCTTCTCTGAGCATCTCTTCCAGGTGATTCTAGATTTAGGATGTTTATGGAGGGTAACAGTTAATGTCACATATTGTTTTTTGTGCCAAGTTGACAAAGTTAAGCATAACAAAAATAAGTCAAATCTAATAACTGGGTGCAATGAAAGAAAGTTCAGAGGTCTCGGAGTGCATCCTACGGGCTCCTCTGCTCTGGTTGTCCAGGATGACTGTCCAACAAAGAAGTGTGTGAGCGCAACTTTGAGACCTGACTAAATAGGGTAAAGAGAGAAAAAACATGTCTTGGATAGAGGAACCAGAAGCAGAAATCCTTTAAGACAGAAAGGAGACCAACTAGGGGGCAATTGATCACTGGATTTGCCTGATTCTAGGGCCAGGTCACCCTGGGGCTTCATGGTGCTTGCTGTGGTGGTTTAGGGGCTCAGCCAGGGTGTGGAGTCGGATTAACACAGGGTGATAGGTGATAAGTTGATGTTGAGTGACAAGGCTGGGACACTGCTTGATTCTTGGTAGGCAAGTGTTTATCAGGCTCCTCTGTTGGGCATGGGCAGGATAACGATGACAAATGAAAGGACCAAAGCTCCGTGCGAGTCTTATTATGCACCCACCAGCAGACTAAGCACGTCTCCATGTCTCCGCAAAGGTGGGGAATGTTATTCTCTTCATTTGTCAAGTGAATAAGACTCAAAGATATTAAATAAGTTTCCCATGTCTACCTGGCTAAGCCTGGAGCACAGAGCCCAGGATGCCTGCTGTACCTGTTAACCACCCTTTCCCACTGGCTGCCTTGGAGGCCTGACTTAAATCAATTGCCTTTTAGACTTGAACTTGAGAGTCAGGTGGTTTCCATCTTCTCCTTGCTTACGCATTCCTTTAGCATAAAGTTTGGATCAACATGTAGTGACTAGGGTTGGATTTTATGTCCAATGATGTTTATAAGACTTTAAAAAATATTTATTTTACATGTATATTTTGCCTGCACCACATATGTGTCATAGGATGTCAGAAAAGGGCATCTGATCCCCTTGAAGTTGCATTACATCCATGTGGGTGCTGGGAAATGCCTACAGTGCCGTGATGTCATAGGACTTTTATGAGTTAGCAACAATTGCATATAGATTGTGTCTTGTTAATCCAACAGCATCTACAAATGTTTAAAGAATCCAGTAGCCATCTTTAGATAGGTTATACTTTTAACATATTATATTTTCTGACAATGGTTAACAGAGATAGAGACTAGAGAAACAGTTGTGTGTTGTAGATCTCTATATTTGCTGTGGTCCTGTTACAATAGCCAAGTTATGAAATCAGCCTAGATGTCCGTCAGTGGATAAACTACATGTGGTAAATATGCACAAGGAGTTTTATTCAGCTACAAAAAGAATGTAATTATGACCTTTAGAGGAAATGGGTAGAATTGGAGAGCATCATGGTAAGCAAAACAAAATAGTTAGAGAAACATTGTATTCTGTCATATACAGATCTAGGTTAAAAAGAAAAATCAAGTGAAAGTAGAAAGGGAACTACGTGGGAAGGGAACCAGGAAGTGGGGGACAGTTGCAGTATAAAGTGGGAGGTTACTTACTAAAGCACAGTCTGTACATGTAAAAGTAAATAAAACAGGAAGTAAACACCCTCACAGAAACACCTAGAATACTATCCCACCAAACATTCAGCCATACTGCGGCCTGGTTAGGCTGGCAGAAAAGGTACCGCCGTAAGCTGCAATGGCTCCGAAGCTCTGCCCAGGGCTGACAGCCACGGGAGATCCTGCTGTCTGCACCACTTACATCAGTTCTCTGATAAAGGGGACCCAGAGGCATCACGTTAATTCTCTGTGGAGAAAGTCACCTGCACACTGGCCTGTGTCCACTGACTGGAGATGCTGTATTTGGTATCTAACCACTAAGAGGAAGAGGGCGTTTAATCATTAAATCTTTTCTCGCAAATAAGGACCTCTGATGACTTGTTAAATTAGGCATTTTTTACACCATTCGACAAGCCATTCACCACAAACAGAAAAGGGCAGAGAAAAGCAGGAACGAAGCTGAGCAGGAACACCAGACACCTGCCTCTCTTGGGAACATGGTAGTGTTTGTATGGATTACTAGTTAACCTGTACGGATTCACTGGATGTCTTGAGGAAGCTTTTCTGTGCAGAAGATAGTATGGGAAGCAGGCAAACTTTGTGGAGTGTTCATCCTTGTTTGGAATGTTTTCCCTCCTACTTTGTTCTTCTTGGTGTTTACTCTGAGCAGAGGCAGGGGGACAACTGGCTGCACAATCTGTGGAGCTCATTTCAGCATGAAAAAATGCAGGGCATCCTGTTAAAAGTCATTATTCAGGCACTGGAGAGATGGCTCATTCAGGAAGATGCCTGTCTTGAAAACATGGGGACCTGAGTCCAGTTTCCAGAACCCACACTAAAAATTCTGGGCACATTACTGGAGAAATGAAGACAAGAGAATTCCTGGTTAGCCAGTCTAGTCTGCTTGGGGATGCTCCAGGCCAATGAGAGTTTCTGTCTTAAAAAACAAGGTGGATGGCTTCTGTGAAGCATTACAGATTGTCCTCTGACCATCATGCATGCGCGTGTACGTGTATGCACACACACGCACACACACAAACACACAATTATTGATATTTTTTATCAAAATTTGATAAAAGGTCCGTCAGTGGATAAACTACTCGTGGACCTTGAACAAAGGTCCGTTTTGATGATGACTACACAGGTCATGGAGCTTGAAGTCCATTTATATGACAGATGAAAGAAGGAGTAAGGGCATGAGACTGTTGGCTTTGATAGACATGGCCTGTGGACCTGTGGATCTGTGGATCTGTGGATCTGTGGATGAGACACAGCTGAGGGTGGCCTGCAGACTATCATCATCCTGTTGACAGACAGAGGTTTCTGTCCCACCAGGCCACACAGTTGTTCAGTTCCAAAGAAACGCACAGAGGTCTACATTAATTATAAACTGATTGGCCTAGTAGCTCAGGCTTCTTATTAACTCTTATAACTTATATTAGCCCATAATACTTATCTGGCTTGCTACCTTTTTTGGCGTGGCAGTCACATCTTGCTTGCTCTGTGTCTGGTGATGACTACAGAATGACTTTCTTCCCAGAATTCTCCTGTTCTTATTGCCCCACCTCTACTGCCTGCCTGGCTACTGGACAATCAGCATTTTATTAAATAAGTACAAGAAACAAATCGTTATGGGGTAAAACCATTGTCCCACAGCATCATTCAGTACACAGTTCAACCCTAAGAGAATCGCCAGTCTATGGTGCATCATATGCGTAGGAAGAACAGGTCTTGGAAACAAGGGATGGTCCCAGTGACTCACAAGAATTTATACATTTTGTCCACACACATCTTGAATTCTGTGGATTTAGTGGTCTGGATCCCAAGATGGAATACTTACACTAGAGGAGACAGTAAAAGCCATTACAATGCTCTTGGGCACCTGAGATTTTTTATGGTAAGAGTAAAGAGAGTGAGGACCACCATTTTGACTCTAACTAGTCACTGAAAGAATGCTGGGCTTAGATGATGTAACAAGGTCAGAGAAGAATATGGTGAACACACAGGTCATGATTTCCATGGGTGTCTTTTGGTTGTTGTTGCCCCAATTTTGCTGGAAAAAGCATGGAAACAGCAGCCATTTCTAGGAGGCACAGATGCCCAGGTGGTCTCTGACTTCTCAAGCAAATGTGCTGTCCATGGTGGGGAATCAGGAACAGTTCTGGAGGTAGGAAGAAGGGAAGAAAGGAAGGAGAAAGAAGAAAGGATGGAAGGCAGAAGGAAGGAAGGGGAAAGAAAAAAGAGGAAAGGAAGAAAGAGGGAAATAAAGAAAGAAGAGTGGGGGAAGGAAAGAGAGGAAGAAGGAAGAGGGGAGAAAGAGAAGAGAGGAAAAAGGAAGAGGGGAGGAAGGGAAGAGGGGAGGAAGGAAGGAAGCTTTAGTGATAGGTGGAGTCATTATAGTTCATTGCATTAACTATCCTCTTCCAAACTCATCCCAGAAAAGATGCCCAGTGGAGTCTTGGAAGAGCTATTTCCAGATTTGATTATGTTAAGCACACATCCGAGCAGTTGTGTGCACTGCTCAGTACTGAGCAGATTGCTCCACTCTGGCAGTACAGAATAATTCCCTCAGCTGCTTGGGTTTTGGCAGCTGCAAGTTCTTAGCCAAACTCTTTTCAAAGATTTGCCTTCAGTTAAAAAGCTGCTTTGCTCATGATTAGGGATAGTCCATATATAATGCACTGTTTATGTGAGGATTAAGCTATGGTTCCCATCCAATTCAGGGTGACAGAGGGTTAGCTTAAGTTCAGAGTCCCTCCTGCAGTCTTTGGGACTGCATCTCAGTTCAGCTCCTCCACGAGCCAGGTCTGGGGCTGCTTCCTCATGGGTGTTGAGAATTCCCCAGTGAACTTCCTGCATGCAGACTTGTTTCACAGAATCAGCTTTTGGGGGACTGTGATGGTGAGCGAATACATTTATTAATTATTAAATATATTTATCATTATTATATACACACATACTACACAATAATTAGAAAATACAGAACAGTAAAAGGAAGAGAATAAAGACAGCCATAATTGTTGCTTTGTGGGCAGGTTTATTTTTATTTAAATGATACCATAAATATTGTATTATACTTTGTCTAGTGACATTTGGGAGTTAGTTGAGACAGATGCTGAATGGCTAGCAACTGAAATGAATTCTGGCTTATTAAAAAGCCCAGGAGTTTGTGGCAAGCTATTGTGTGACTCACACAATTTCCAAGAAGATGAAGAACCAGGTTATTTAAGAGAAACAGGGTGGGAAGACAGCTTATTCAGCCCAGGACTTGCCACACGACTATGAGTATCTGAGTTTGATCCCCAGAACTTGTGCGAAAAAGCTGGGTACAGTGGTGTGAATTTCTAATCCCAGCATTGGGGAGGTGGAGATGAGTGTGTCCCTGGGATTCTGGACAGTCACCCTAGTCCTAATTGGTGAGCTTCAAGCTGTCTAGAGACCCTATCTCAAAACACAAGGTGGGTAGGTGGCTAACTCCTCAGCAATGACACTGAAAATGGTCCTCTTGTCTCTACCCAGTGTGAAGATGTGTGTGTACCTCCCCCTGCAAACACACACACCTACACACACACACACACACACACACACACACACACACACACACACACACACACAGAGAGAGAGAGAGAGAGAGAGAGAGAGAGAGAGAGAGAGAGAGAGAGAGAGAGAGAGAGCAGGAACCAAGGACAGTAGAGATCAACACTGCAGGAGGAGCTTTGCTCTCTGGATGGAGGATGTGGTCTTCTCCTCAGTCTCTTAATATCTCTTGCTTCAGACTCAGGAGTCTGTGTATCTATGCGTAAACCAGCAATTAGGAAATAGGGGAGAGTTGTAAATGGACTGTTTTAGTGTCTGGAAAGGGAATCATCAGCCATTTTTTGTTTTCTAGAAGTTTTTTTCCTTTGGTTCCATCTTGCCTATTGAGGCTGGGTCATGTGCCTGGAGACCTGTGATTCTGTTAACAGAGAAGGACGGGGTAAGACCTGAGCGTTGCCTGTCAGCTCTGTGCGTACATGGAGCGTCTGGACCTCTTGGTCTCATTGAGGGATGTCTGGGCCTCACACTTCTAGTACTTTCCTCTTGAACAGGTTTGTCCCTGTGAAGATGAGTCCGTTAGTTTTTTACAAGCCTAACTATGGTTTCCATGACTCTAGACCTTTGCCGTTCTCCTTTCGTGGACCCGAGTCTAACGACGGCCATGTTTCCCCTCTGCCTCCAGAGCTGGCCACTTTCACTTCTGTATGCTTCTGCTCTGAGATAGTTTCATATACTACAGTTCTCCTTTAGAAGACATATAAAGTGAGAATGGTTATTGAATTTTATAAAATACTTTCAAGCATCTATTGCTATGGTCAAGTGAATCTTCTCTTTGACCTATTATAGAAATGGGCTGGGTTTTGAATGTCCTACTATTAATCCATACTTGATTTTCACATGACTTTTAGATAATTAGGTAATAGTGCTTTTGGAAGCCTCTGGAAGTACACATAAGATGGAACCACAGTAACCAAAGGTGAAACTCCATTCCAAGGCCTTTCAGCCTGATCTGCTGGAGCCTGAGAGTATGTGGCTGTGTTTCTCTTTTCATTGTATCCACGACATGTACACAGGTATCTCTAGTGTCTGTCTTTTTCCATGTAAAATGGGTATACATAAATGGACGACATCTTGTGGGAATGTCTCAATAATTGACTTACTTTCCCTATAGCATAGTCAGAGATCAGAGAGTATTAGGGCAAAGACATTATTTAATTAAGTAGATCCCTGACTGATCAGAGCAATTTGTAACCACAGATTTTTAAAAAAACACTACATAGGTAATTTTGTTGGAGTTTCTGCTTCAAAGAACTATATTGTGTATTAAATTACGCATACTTAGCTGGGCGGTGGTGGCGCACGCCTTTAATCCCAGCACTTGGGAGGCAGAGGCAGGTGGATCTCTGTGAGTTTGAGACCAACCTGGTCTACAAGAGCTAGTTCCAGGACAGGCTCCAAAGCCACAGAGAAACCCTGTCTCGAAAAACCAAAAAGAAAAAAAAATGCATACTTTGGGAAAGTACATTTTATTTCTTTAGTTTTTATTTATTCTTTATGACAGCTCACATTAAAATATGTAATGAAGGAGCTGAAGAGACAGCTCAGTGGGTCAGAGCATTGGCTCCTCTTGTAGAGGATGGGGCTTGGTTCCCAGCATCCACATGGCAGCTCACAACTCTTTATCATTCCCATTTCGGGGTATCTGATGCCTCTTATGGAGTCTAAATGGTGAGCATACAAAATATAGGCAAATAAAACAAAGGAATCCTTTAAAATTTAAAATAAGTTATTTTATTGAATTAAATAAAAATATATTTAAGAGAAATTTCCCTGTATTTCTTTCTCCAGCAAGAAAACAAACAAAAGAGGAGGAAATGCTGGGAGTGGGAAAGTTAAAATGGTCAGAAGATTTATTTGGAGTTGACAGTAAATCAGAAGGAACCATAAATAGGGATTCAGTTTGCTTTAAATATAGATGCTTCTTCAGTTCATACACATACACACAGTGCGATTTCGTGCTTCACCAGTGAGGAGCACATATAGTACATGTGAATACAGCTATAAAAGCTTAACCTAGCTTCGTGCATGTACAATAATTGCCGTGCTTGGTTATCTTTACCCTAACTGACTTGCATCAGTGCAGATTCTGACCTTGATGTGATCAGCAGTAAATCAGAAAGACTGTCTTATCTTTTTTTTTTTTTTGTGTGTGTGTGTGTCTTGCTTCCAAATATAGACCCCACCATCTTGTGGGGATATGAGAAATTGCTTACTTATTCTGATGAAGAAAATAAATTAACTTTCCTATGATATTAGTGTGATTCTTTAATCTTATTAGGTAAAAAACTTCAAAGACTCCAAAATGATTCAAATGAGTTAATAGCATCTTAATTATCTCACATCATTTTAGCAAAAGCAAGAGTGTGTCTCTGGGGCGTCTTTTGTCTCCGTAGGAAAATGACTGATGGAGCTCTAGGGAATGGCTGTTCATTAATGTGCTGACTTCTTCAAGAAGAAATAAATAACTTGAGCCAGATATACTAGCTGGGCTCAGATGAGAGCGGAAACACTGGTGACCAGGAGGAGGGGCCCGATGTTAAGGGCAGAGTGGAGAGGTGGTGATCAAGCAGTTTGCTCTCTAACTAGTTAAGCCACATATTTTAATTGTCAGGGACTAGTTTCTCCTGTAGGGAAGGAGTAGAGTCATGCTTAGTTGACAGATATCGCTAACTCAAGATGCAATGGCTTTGATGTTGCTGCTTTCTTTGGAGCAAGTGTGTGAGAAAAATCAACTGACATGAAATCACAGCAGGTGCTGTGGTTTGGGTGTAAAATCTCCTCCACGGCTCAAGTGCTTCGTCACTTGGTCTCCGGATGGTGGGAATCTTTAAGGAGTTACAGAATGTATGGCAGATGGGGGTGGGGCCTAATGGCTGGCCTTGAGGATTAGAACCTCTTCCTGCTTCCTGGTTGGTTATGTTGTGAACGGTCACAAGCATTCATCAACATGGACTATGACACGTTGTATGCCATCCTACTGTGACTGTCGGTATCCCCTGAACTGTGCGCCATCCTGCTGTGACGGTCTGTATCCTCTGAACTGTGCGCCATCCTACTGTGACGGTCGGTATCCCCTGAACTGTGTGCCAGAATAAACTGCTGCCCTCTTCACTTTGTCACAAATTTGGGCTCAGCAATGTAAAGTAACTAGTCCATCAAGATGGAAGATTTGGATGAGGCTTAACACTCAAGACCAGCACTGCCCTGAGCCAGGGGAGCTACAAGAAATGAGAGATATTGCTGCATCTGCCTTGACACTTTGTAGAGCACTGCGCTCATAAGCGTTATATTTGCAGTGTTCTAGGAAGAAGGTGAAGATGGAAAGGAGTGTGTGGAGAGGAGTTATGTGAAGACTGAAGTCTGGCAGGGACACGATCGCTGCCCATTTATAGGAGTGTACTTCAGAAAACAGAACCGAATGGAGTGGGAAACATGATACAGCCTCTCCCCAAACCAAGGGGAAGAGCGAGCCTAAAGACACAAATGCTAACTTAAGAAAAGAAAAGAAAGGAGAACAGAGAAACGAGAGTGAGAATTTCAGGGGAAGGAAGCTGTAACTTCTGGAGAAATAGTTCAGAGGAACAATAGAAGATTAGTACTTTTAAATGGACATGAACTTAGGTGCTACATTTATGGTTTACCAGTCAAGGAAAAAATAAACCAATGAAAAGAATCAAAAATAGTAAAAGCCACACATAGCCTAGGAAGGACTTAGGGTGGATGTTCAGAAGTGTCACCAGACAGGACAATGGCATTGCTGATGTGGTACACCTCTGTACCATGTGATTTCAGAGTGAACAACAATGAGGGGAAAATTCATCTTTGAATGCATGAAATTGGCTATTATGATGAAATACTTGAATTTTAAGGCAAAAGAGAAATTATGCACACCTTGAAAGATGGCTCCAAGAGGAAGGGAAGCAGGAACTGGGTGTTCCTGTTCCTGTTGCCTGCACAATGCAGCACTCACAAGAGCCGGGCATTCCTGTTCCTGTTGCCCACAGGACACAGCACTCACAAGAGCTGGGCATTCCTGTTCCTGTTGCCCGAAGGACAAAGCACTCACGAGAGCTGGGCATTCCTGTTCTTGTTACCCGCACGATGCAGCAATCACAAGAGCTGGGCATTCCTGTTCTTGTTACCCGCACGATGCAGCACTCACAAGAGCCGGGCATTCCTGTTCCTGTTGCCCACAGGACACAGCACTCACGAGAGCTGGGCATTCCTGTTCTTGTTACCCGCACGATGCAGCACTCATAAGAGCTGGGCATTCCTGTTCTTGTTACCCGCACAATGCAACACTCACAAGAGCCGGGCATTCCTGTTCCTGTTGCCCGCAGGATGCAGCACTCACGAGAGCTGGGCATTCCTGTTCTTGTTACCCACACGATGCAGCACTCATAAGAGCTGGGCATTCCTGTTCTTGTTACCCACACCATGCAGCACTGACAAGAGCCGGGCATTCCTGTTCCTGTTGCCCGCAGGATGCAGCACTCTCAGCTACTTCTCCAGTACCACGTCTCAGAAACATCAGATGATCAATGGAGCAAGCTGTACAGGACACTTTGGTAATGCTTCCTCTGCTATTGAAGTGGGTATGAAGTAGAGACATTCTCAATACGTCTCTCTAACACATTGTGCCCTAAACGAGTCTCTGACCATCATGTTCCAAAAAGTCAAGAGATAAATTGAATCAATGATATTAAAAATGCAGAATTCATGATTGGAAAGAAAGTGTTAAATTATCAAATTAATAAAGCTTTCATTAAATAATTACTACTAGCATAGCTCTAAGTTAACCAAAATATTTAGAAAAATCATTAAAGAAAAGCAAAAGCATATAATAGAAATGTGTTAGTTGATGTTCTCCGGAGAAACTGAGACAAAAGATGCATATATATCTTATCAAAAGATAAACAGACGTGACTACAAATTGGCATGTCTAAGTTCATTCCAAAAGATAAACAGACGTGACTACAAATTGGCATGTCTAAGTTCATTCCAAAAGATAAACAGACGTGACTACAAATTGGCATGTCTAAGTTCATTCCAAAAGATAAACAGACGTGACTACAAATTGGCATGTCTACGTTCATTCCATGGCATAGGAAGTTCGAGACTCAAGAAGGCAGTGTTAAGGTTGAGAGGAAGACTACTGGCTGGGCTGGTGCTTCGGGACTAGGGAGGCCAAGGAGAAAGATCACAAGTCCCAAGTCTGCTGGGCGACTGTCTTAGTTAGGGCTTATTGCTGTGAAGAGACACTATGACTAATGAGGCCAAGGAGAAAGGTCACAAGTTCCAAGTCTGCTGGGCGACTGTCTTAGTTAGGGCTTATTGCTGTGAAGAGACACCATGACTACAGCAACTCTTACAAAGAAAACATTTAATTGAGGGGGCTTGCTTACAGTGTCAGAGCATTAGTCCATTATCATCATGGTGGGGAGCATGACAGTGGCATACAGGCAGACATGGTGCGGGAGGAGTGCTGCATTGTCCAGGCAACAGGAAGTGGCTGAGACACTGGGCCATATCCTAAGCATAGGAAACCTCAAAGCCCACCTCCACAGTGACACACTTCCTCCAACAAGGCCATACTCACTCCAACAAAACCACGCCTCCTAATAGTGCCACTCCCTATGGGATTATGGGGGCCAATTACATTCAAAACATTACAGTTACAGAGAGAGTTCAAGGCTACCCATGGTAAGTTTAGCATTCAAAAGAGTGAAGGAGCTGGTGACATGACTCAGTTGTTGAGGACCCAAACATCTGGCAGCTCATAAACACCCACAATTCCAGTCCCAGTGCTCTGATGCCTTCTTCTGATGGTGCCTACCCACATGCAGAATACTGTGCTGGTCAGTTAGCAAGAGTCATCTAGGGAGAGGGAACCTCAGTTAAGAAAACAACTCCATCAGATTGACATATAGGCGAGTGTGTGAGGGCGTTATTTTGGTTAATGGTTGATCTGGAAAGACCCAGACCCCTGGGATTACAGCCATCCCTGGGCAGGTGGTCCTGGGTGGTATAAGAAAGCAGGCTGGGCAAGTCATGGAGAGCAAGACATTATGCAGAGTTCCTCCATGACCTCTGCTTCCATTCCTACATCTAGGTTCCCTCCTTAAGTTCTTGTCCTGACTTCCCTCAGTGATAGACTAAGCTGTAAGCTAAATTAAACCTCCTCCTCCTCCCCAAGGTGCTATTGGTCATGGTATTTACCACAAATCCAAAATGCAAACCAGGAGGCCACGACAATTAATACAAGCCCTTCAGGAATCATAATTAGGGCCTGAAGAGCAGTTGGCAGTAACAAACTGAGAAAAGTCTAGCAGATGAATGAAGGAAGGTGTTTATAGCAAGCTCCAGTAACCAGCTTCAAACCCACACACTCACCCTAGCCAGAGCCACAGCCAACAACCCTCCCTCAGGCCCTTTGTTTCTGTAGTCTGCTTGTAAACAGAGCAGGTGTATGTTGGTTCAGAGTTTCAGTCCATTGCTGTGGGCCTATGAAGAAGACAATCAAACCACTCAACTCATCACTACAAGGTGGACTAGAGGAGAAAGAAGGGGTTGAGTCCCATTGTGAAGGGCTCATTCAATTGTCTTAAATTATCCATCCTTCCTTTTAAAGGTTGCCTTGCCTCCCCGTGGCATCATAATAGTGAAGAAACCTTTCACCATGCAGACCTTTGGGGAGACATTTACGACTCAAAGTAGAGCACTTTCCCAAAGAGAAGAGGAGCCCGTCCTAATCTCTGTATGCAACGCTGGTGTTTTCAGTGTTAGCATTCTGCTGGTGGCTGGTTACCAGGGTGACCTTACCAAACATGGAGTTGAGAAGAGGTGTGTACAGTCAGTTTTTGTGAACAGGTACAAGATGTTTCCACACCCTGAGCATGCATATATGTGATAAACTTACATGCTTAGCCTTGTATCGTGATCTTTTTAAAATCAGCATATATTAATCATATAAAACAGTGAGTTTTGTTATGACAATTCCATATATGTGTATAATGTAGCATCTGTTGTTGGAATTATTCAGGTCTTGTTTAGGCAACCATGTTACTGAAATTTCATGGGTGCAGTTTCCCTGCCATAGCTAATGGCACAATCTCACAGAAGACCCCTTGGTTCTCTGGCTCTTAATCTATCCACTCCTTTGTCTGGGACATTCCCTGAGCTGTAGGTACAGGAGTTGTGTTGGAGTTGTATATGTGGATGTGGCTGGGCACCTCTTGGTCAGCTGTTTATTGCATTTTGAACAGTTGTGGGCTTTCTGTAATGGTCTCCACCTGCTGCAAAAAGAAATTGATTTGATGAAGTGTGAGAGCCACACTTATCTAAAGGAAATAGGGATGAATATTTAGAGTGTAGTTAGTAATTACAATTGTTTAGGAAAGTGGCACTAGTAGGTGTCTAAGATCCATGACCTTATTCGCTGTGTGTAGTTAGTTGGCTAGGCTTCTAGTACCATGCATGATTTCCCTCCTGTCAAACCGGCTTTGAGTCCAATTAGACACCTTAGCTACTGACAAGATATAAGTATCTCTATTGCACATTTGGGTATATCTTGCCATGTTGGGCATTGTTGCAGTTCATAAGTATTACAGGGAGGTAGGGCTATTGGTTGCTCTCTTCCACAGCGGCTTCCATAGCATTTTCTCATACCATGAAACCTAGTTTTCAGGAAGGAGGGCTCTTTTTGGGCCAGCTCTAGTTCTAATTTTTTTGTGTTCTATGTCCAAGGTGTGTGGTGTCTTCAATAATAGGGACTTACCTTCAACTTCTGGAAAGCTACTAAGGGTAATAAAAACAGTCTATGTTGTTTTCGAGTCTCCTGAACTCCCCTGACCAACAACAGGAATGAACATTTTCTATGCCCAACACTGGGGTTTGTGTTGGATAGTCTATGGCTCTTGGGGCAAATGTCATCATCTCAAGTGGTGTAACTTAATTTAAACTGTATATGTATGTATATATGTACATGTATATACATATACTGATATGTAGTTTTTGGTAACTATAAAATAATCATTCACTGTATCTTTTTCAAGAATTCTTAATGTTATCCCTCCTTCCTTCCTTTTGTATTGCCCTCCCTCTCTCCTCTGCAACTAAGGATCTTTCACCTTTTCCCATTCCCCCTCCATATTACCTGCATCCTACTATTCTTTCTATTGGTCCTCCCGACAGTCCAGGTCCCTTTGAACTTTCCTGGTTTCTGAAAATACTCCAGATTATGTACTCACTACTGGAGATTTGGAGCTAGGAATCACAGAAGAGAGAGAACACGTGGTTATCTCTCTGGGCCTGAGTTACTTTTTTTCTAGATCCATTCATTTACTTGCAGATTTCATGATTTTAGTTTTCTTTATGGTTGAAAAGTATTCCATCATGTACACATACCATTTTTTGTCATCCATGCAGCATTTGAAGCACATTTACATGATCTTTATTTTCTCACTATTGTGAATAAAGGGGCAAAGAATGCTGCTGAGCAAGTATCTGTGGAGTAGGATGTTGAGTCCTTTGGGCAAGCAGTTTTCAGTCCCGCCAACAGCGATTTGGAGTTTCTTTTCCTTCATATCCTGGCCAATATTTGTTGTCACTTATTTTGTTGATCTTTACCATTCTGACTGGGGTAAAATGAAATCTCAAAGTTGTTTGCATCTCCTGACTTGCCAGGGATCCTGAACATTTTTTGAGTTATTTCTTAGCCATTTTATTTCTTCTTTTGAGAACTTTCTTTTCAGAACCATAGTCTATTTTTAAAATGTGTTGGTTTCTTGACTCTTCTGGTTTTGAATGCTTTATATATTTTGTGTATTAATCCTCTATGAGATGTGAAGCTGGCAAAGGCTCTTTCCCAGTCTATGGATTTTCTCTTTACTTAATTGATTCTTTCCATAGCTGTACAGAAGCTTTTCAGTTTTATGAGGCCCCACTTGTTAAATGTTGGCCTTAATTTCTTGGCAAATGGAGTTGTGTTCTGAAAGTCCTTTCCTGCTCCTGTATCTTGTAGGTACTACCTATGTTTGGTTCTAGCAGTTTTATTATTGAAGGTTTCAAATTGAGGTCTTTGATATATGTGGAGTTACTTTTTTTGTAGGGTGATGGATACGAAATCTAGTTTCATTCTTCTACATGTCGCTATCTAGTTTCCCCAGCACTATTTGTTGAAAGCATTTTCTTTTCTCTAGTGTATATTTTTGACATCTTTGTCAAACATCAGACAGCTGACATTATATGTACTCATGTTGAGGTCTTCTATTTTATGCCATTGGCCTACATGTCTGTTTTGTACTGTGCCATACTGTTTTTTATTACTATAACTCTGTAATACATCTTTAAATTTGAAAAGGTAATCCCTCCAGAATTGTTCTTTTATCTTTAGGATTGCATATGCTGTCTAGAGTATTTTCTAGTTTCATAAGAATTTTAGTATTTTTTTTATTTCTGTAAAAAATGTTGTTGGGATTTTGATTGAGATTGTACTGAGTCTGGAAATTACTTTTGGAAGAATGGGCTCCCCCCCCAACAGTTCTACCAAACCATAACATGGGAGGTCTTTCCATTTTCTAGTGTTTTCTTCAATTCAGAAATTTAAAGTTTTCATTGAAGAGATCTTTTACCTCATTAACTAGGTTTATTCCAAGATACCTTATTTTCTTTGGGGCTATAGTAAATATGAATGTGCCCAGAATTTCTTTCTTAGTATGTTTGTTGTATATGTGTGTACTGATTTTTCTAAGTTGATCTTGTATTCTGGTACTTTGCTCCAATTCAAGTGGAGTATTTAGGGTATAACATCATATATCTACATATCTGCAAGCAGAGATAGTTTGACTTCTTCCTTCCCTATTTGTGTCCCTTTGATTTCCTTCTTTTGTTTTATTCCTCCAGCTAGTACTCTGAGAACTATCTTGATAAAGAGTGGAGACAGAGTATAGTCCTGTTGCATTACTTGAGAGTTTTTCTCCATTTAGAATAATGTTGGCTGTGGCTTGTCATATACAGTCTTTATTATATTGAGTTCTCCTCCCTCTAGGACTTTTATCATGAAGTCATGCTAGATTTTGCCAAAGGCCTTTTCTGCATCTATTGAAATGATCATGTGATTTTTATCTTTAATCCCTTTACATGAGTTATTACATTTAGTGACTTAACACATGCTAAACTGTCACTCTATCTCTGGGATAAAGCTGATTATGGTGGATGATCTTTCTGACATGTGTTTATGTTTGGTCTGCAAGTATCTTATTGAGAATTTTGCATTTATGTTCATGAGGGATATCGTCATTGTTGTCCTACTTTTGCCTGGCTTTGGTATTAAAGCATACTGACTTTGTAGAAAGAGCTTGGAAGAGATCCTTCTCTTTCATTTTTTAAAATAATTCAAGAAACATTGGTTGTAGATCTTCTTTGAAAGTCTGCTAGAGTTCTTTTGAATTCATCTAGGCCTGGGCTTTTTGTTGTTGTTGTTGCTGTTTCAATTTTTTTATTGCATATGAGTCTGTTTAGGTTGTTGATCATCTTGGTTTAACTTTGGCAGTCAGGATGAATCTAGAAATCGATTCATTTTTAAAAGATTTTCCAACTTAATGGAGTATAGGTTTTTAAAGTATTATATTCTGGATTTTTGGAATCTGTTATAATAATTCCTGTTCTTTTCAGATTCTGTTATTTTGGATTAGTTGGGCTGACTTATTTATTCTCTTAAAGAACCAGCTGTTAGATTCATTGATTCTTTGTTTCTATATTATTCATTTCTGCTCTAATTTTTATTATTTCTTTCCTTCTACTGGATTTGTGTTTGGCTTGTTCATGTTTGTCTCCTTCCTTGAGTTGCATCATTAAGTTATTTGTTTGTGCTCTTTCTGGTATTTCAGCACAGGAGCTGCTATAAAACCTGCTGCAGACTGCTTGCGCCATGTCCTAGGCGTTCTGTTGTACTTTATTATCGTTTCTGTTTAGCTCTAGGAGCTTTTTGATTTCCATCTTGTTTCTCCTTTAACCCATTCATCAGTCAGTAAGTAATGAGCTCTTTAAACTCCGTGG
>PVIU01010349.1:57500-68023 GCA_004026605.1 Ondatra zibethicus | reverse complement strand
TTTTTATTAGGAAATACAGAAAAATTAAATATGTACTAATAAGTCATTGTAATATTGACATAGTACATATATAAAAATGTTACACAAAATTGGCACTACCAAAAATCATTGAAATGCCTCTAAATTATCAATTAAAATATCAAAATTAAAGGCTTTCTGAATAAATAAAAATCTTTGCTTTAAAATTATTTACATGGTTTGATAAACACATGAATATAGAAATGCTTTTGTAGGCTTTTCAATCACATGTGACTATCAGAGTTTCCCAGGCACTGCCTTTGAAGCAATATTTGAATGTTAATACTAGTTACTGGTAATTAACATTATGAGCTCCAAGTACATAAATATCTCTTGTGTTTAAGTCCAAACATCTGATATGTTCACTTTCTTCACCCAGCCACACCCGCACATTCTTCTCCAGGGTCTGGCCTGCTAAATGGATGCCACAGGGAAAATCCTACTGAGTGGGGTAACACAAACTCAGAAAGACAAATGCTCCATGTTCTTTTACATATAAGGCTGCTGGCTCCAAGTATTCATATATGATACAAAACCTGACTGACTGAGTAAAAAACCAGAAAAGTAGAAAGGGTCATTACACAGGCAGGTATGAAAGCAATAGAGAGGGTAATAGCAGGATATGACCTGAAGTTTTAATCTCAAATTATTCCATGTATACAATCATTTCACATATAATATTGTAGTATATGATATTGTCAGAGGAGCATATATTTAAATAAATTTTATCATTATGCAGTCATTAGTTCATGCTCATAAAGGATACAGTCTGGTAATAGATACCAATATATTACTAAATAGTAAATATTTATAACTCACCTTGACCATTACATTCGTAACTGAGATGGTAGCCAATAGATAATATGGACAGCAAACTGTGCATGGATTGAAGCTTCTCTTGTTTTAATTTTTGAAGTTTTCTGAAATTATTCACATTTTCCCTAATTTCTTAAGTAAAATGAATCTTTCTATTATATACATATATTTACTTTTTATTTATTATTGTTGTTGTTGGGTAGGTGCCTGTGCCATTGTGCACATGTGTGCAGAGGAGAACTTTACCAAGTGAGTCTTCTCCTTCCACCTTTATGTGGGTTTCAGAGATCAACTCGGGCGGTCAGTCAGACTTCTGTAGTAAGTATCTTTACACACTCAGCCACCTTACATGGTTGCTATTATGACTTCTTCAAGATGGATCATATAAAAACATTTGGCCCAGTTAAAGAGTAATGAACTCCGTACATCCCTCCACCTTACTTTCTTAGCACACAGTACGAAGCACAGCATACGCAGAAAGAAAACAACCAGTGCCCAACTCCAGTTTTCACATGCTGTCAGAGTTAACAAAATCTAACACAACTAACAGGGTTTCCCCAACAATCCCACTCTTAAGTTATAGACACATAAAATTCTCTAGTGTATATGTGATCATGTGATAGAAAAATAATAACAGTTATTACCTGTGTCTCTACCAGGAAGCAATTCCTGTGAAGTGAGTTGATCCTCCAAGTAAGGGACAAGCTGGCCTTTCCTCGCCTGGATTCTCTCAGAGCTCCAGGAGAAAAGTCAGAACCGAGTCGTCTCTGAGTGATACTCAAGCTCATGACATTTTGCTCCTCCTCTTGACCAAAACAAAAAAGAGGAAACTGTATGATGAAAGTTGATGCTGACAGAGAAGGAAGGACCAAGCTACCATATCAGATAGTGCAAATAATGTCCGTAATCAATATTTGAAGACTGGGGAAATACACATAACTGTGAGAAAGTACAACAAGTGTCCTTAGCAAAAACCCTAGTAAAAACAGGTGGGCACAGTTGCTCCACTCTTAATTTTGTAATAGGTTGACTGAAGTTTTTTTTCTAACATTACTATTTGAAAAAACATTAAAATTACTTTTTATTTTTGAATTATGTTTATTAAAGCTAAGTATGTCCTAGGAATTTCTGTAAGACACTATATTTTCGCAATAAAACTCTTACTATATTTTATCTTTCAGCTTCTTATTTGTAGAGAATGTTTAGAGTGGTCGTTTATGTTATACCATATGGAGTGGTCTCATTGCTGACGTTCTCATAGATGTGTGATATCAAATCTAAGATACTCTGCATGCTCAGCAAATATTCTAAGACTGAGCAACAGACTCAGTCTTTGTTTATTGTTTTGTTTTGAGATTTTTGGTGGGGTTTTTTTGAGACAGTTTTTATATCATACTTATGATGCATCCCAGGCTGGCCTCAAACTCTGAGTACTTTGGACTCAAATCTCTTCAGTGCTGGATATTTAGCTATCTACCACCACAAAAATTTATACCATGTTTCTAATTTAACTTATCTAATAAGTAATAAGCATTTTCATTTTGTAAATATTGATTTACAAATTCTTAAATCCATAATTATTAATCATTTCTATACAGAATAAATTAAGTAATTAGGTATCTCCTACTGTTGAATATTATTTACACTATTTTGTTGGTTGTTAATTTAAACACTGTATGGGCTATACTTTACAACATACTTAGAAAGACATTTTATGTGTGAAGTCATGGGATCAAAGGAGACAGACCTTTAATGAGCTATATTATAGATTATCATACACACTGTAAATCATTTGTAGTTCAATAGTTGTGTGTGAAAATATTCACAATTGCTTTGCTTAAAGCTGAAATAATCTGTTTTTTTCTCTATGAGTTTTGCCCATAAAGTTTGTGATGAGAATTCCTGCAAAGAAGCCGTGTCAGTAGAGAATAATTTGCTCATTTCTGATTAAAACTACAGTGAAGTGCAGAGGTTGGGATTCTGTAGATACAGAGACTCACTACTTTACTACTTGATAGTTCCAGCTCCTACCTAGCCATTCCTTGCCCACCGGTGACAGAATTACCATCCTGTAACTAATAGATAAAAGCTTTGTGAAGCCTATTAACTTAGCAGACCACTAACTTCCACCAATCTGAGAGCTAAACATGTCATCTGATGACTTATAGAAAAGCTTCCCCATCTTGCTGTAACTACCTCTCTGTTGCCCACCAATATATCTTAAATTTGCCATGATTTATAACTTTCTCGGTTCTGCAAAATTACATAAACTTAATGAAACTACTTCCACTTTGAAATATGGAGTCATGGTCATTCAAAGTGACTCCTGAAGAAACTATCTTTTATTACATTAAAGGGAAAAGCTGGTTTTTGCATCAACAGGACTTCCTTCAAAGCTCTTGGTGAGGCATCACAATACTGATTGCTGACTTTAGAAACATCTTTGGGATTGGGGTACAATTCAAGGAAGAGCTTTGCTTGGCACGTGCAAAGGCCCAGACTAGATCCCAAACAGCACAATCGTGATGGTGGGGATGATGAGGAATGAGGGAAACAAGGCTATTTGATTTCTACAGTCTGCTGCTGTTAGCTAATTCTTGTCAGAATCTCTCAATAAACTTTATTTTCATTTGACTGTAGATTTTCTAACCTGATGGGCTGTTTTCATGAAATCAATATAAATTGTACATCAGATCAAGAAGAAGAAATTAATGGAACACTGGAGAGTGGGGAAAGGGTTGGAGAAAAGAAAAGGAATTGATGGAGCAATGGAAAGTCTGACCCCCACTTGACTAGAGCAGAGGCCAACTTCCTGCTTCTCTCTTGTTGTAAGTTTAAAAAAGCAGCACCAGAAAGAAAGATGCCATGCAACAGAGCCCAGGTTGAGAGATTTTGGGGGGAGAAAGTGAAAAGGGTGAAGGTGAAAGGGAAAAGGGTGGAGGGTAGGAAGGCAGACCAGCCTCTGGGGACAGGAGTGACAGAAGAAAGAGGCAGAGAGAGAGAGAGAGACAGAGAGAGAGAGAGAGAGAGAGAGAGAGAGAGAGAGAGAGAGAGAGAGAAAGAGAGAGAGAGAGAGAGAGAGGAGAGAGAGAAAAGAGAGAGAAAAAGACTGAAGTTGGACAAGGCCCACCCTTTAAAATGGAGTGCAGTAAATGTGGACAGGATGTGTTCTTATTGATTGCAGCTGAGGATGTATCCTGTCAGGTCCCCAAGAGCAGGCCAGTACAGATGCCTGAATACTAACATCTCTTCCTTTATTCACTTCTAGCCAGCCTTTAATTCTCACTCTCTTAGTCTTCATTCATTTCCACCTCTTATGTTTGCTGTTAATTATTTCACAATGTAAGACCATTGTCTTACATGGTCGATTTCAGTCTCCTTACATGGCTAATTTTGTAGACTTAAAAAAGAACTTTTAATATTATTATTATTATTAGTAGTAGTATTATATCTAATGATTGTATATGAGTTTGAATGAATTCATGCCATGGCTTGCAATTGGGGGTAAGAGGACAACTTTGGGAATTAGTACTTTTCTTCCACTTTGGGTTCCATGGATCAAATTTGGGGAGCTTATCAGACTTGTGTGGCCAGTGCATTTACTCATGGAGACATTTCACAGGTCTCCTTTATGGTTCTTAAACCATTATCTCTTAGTCATCACTCAAATCTACCATTATTATACACCAGATGTTTTCCAAAACAGTTCACAGACATTAATTCATCTCAACAGCGTAAGACGAGTTCATTGGGTGCTTCCAGAGTGCCTCTAGCTAGTCACTTTTATCTCTATCCCCAATAGATCAGCACTGAGTAGTAGGGCCCAGGGGAGCCCCTTCTCCTTCCATAGGTGACTGTCAGAAGCACCTGACTGTGTGGACCTAGTGCTACTGCTCATAGACACAGAAGCTATGTCTAAGCAGTTTCTTTGTCTAACTACCTTCAACAACTCCATATCACTTACCCTATTTTTTTTGTTTTGTTTTGTTTTTTTCAAGACAGGGTTTCTCTGTAGTTTTTCAACCTGTCCTGGAACTCAGTCTTGTAGACCAGGATAGTATCAAACTTACAGAGGCCCACCTGGCTCTGCCTCACAAGTGCTGGGTTTAAAGGTGTGTGCAACCACCGCCCGTCTTCACCCACACATCTTTTAAGTGGCATCTCCAGATTTGTTTCTTTTTGAAGAGAAGTGATAGTTCTCACTTGCCCATGTATCCAGCAACCTACCCTGTACCCTTGCTTGGAAATATGGTACCTCTGGAGTCAGTGCAGCCTACTGCTTTAATCCTGACTAGTCTGAAACAGAACACGCTGATTTTCCTGCTAAGTAATCCTGGTCTCATTTTGTGGTGATTTGATAAAAACAAAACCAGAAGTGCAGTTAACATGGTGTGAGGCTAAATCCTTTGTTAGATATCCTGTGTCTCTTATGGTTACGCACTGAGTTTTACTATTGATGCTAATGATCAAAGAGCTACCTATTCAAGCACAGACTCTGCCCCAAAAAAACATAAGCAAAGAAATCTCCCATCTCTACCCTCTGAACTCCATACAAATAAGCTCTGTATTTCTAGAAAAATGTAAATTATTAATGAGCATAAATATCATGAGAAAATAGTCACTTCAGACCAAATTGACTGACGATCTCACTGTGATTATTTGACCAAAGGGCAGCACAAAACAGAAAATACCAAAATTCATTCCAACAGACTAGTGAAACAGAGATGTAAGAAGTTTGAACAAAGTTTTTGTTTTCTTGAATTTTGCCTCCTAATTCAGTTTTGTGAAAACAAAAGTTCTTGGTATCCAGATTGGCCTCTTGAGGAAATAAGTAGTCAATTTTTTGAGATTGAAACTTTATGTGTCACACACACATACACCCTTGCAGATTGAAGGGATTGTGGAGGTTTTGATACTGCTAGGAGAATTCCAGTGATCTATCCTTGATTGATAATAAGAAGCATGTTTTTCTTTTCCTCATATTCCTGCCTAGCAAAAGTAGGCAAGGGGACTTGTTGAAATGGATGTAAGGTTGGGAAAGACAATGAGACTATCTTCAACACAACTATCCATGATCCCAAATAAAGAGACTAGAAAATATGTCTACTTTCACTGTGGTTATTATTCTAGAAACTATCACCTTGAACAAAAACCTGAAGGACAAAAATAGAATAAGGTCACCTCCAATGTTTTGTTTGTCCTTTTCTGAATTTCTTCAAATATTTATTAATTTCCTTTTTAAGGCGCCCTATAGTCTTCATATAATTGGTTTTGAGGGATTTTCTTGTGCTTTAGCTATCTTAGAATATTCAGGACCTTATGTAGTAGGCTGGGTGGGCTTTGGTGGTGACATATTGTCTTGGTTTTTGTTGATTTTGTTCTTCAGCTAGCATCTAGGCATCTGAGTTTGTGATCACTATAGGTCTAGGTGTCAAATTCTGCAGATTTCTTTTTTGAATGGGTTTTTTTTTTATATCTTGGTTTCTGTTTCTTCTCTGGTCCTCTGGCCATTGTGACCTGTGGTTGAACAAGGGTTCTTTGACAAAGTCATGGTCTGTTACAAGGTGAACTGAAGGGCATTGGTGGGCAGGAACTCAGAGAGTAGGGAAGGTGTGCTGGCATGCAGCCTACCTGGGCATCCAGGTACCTGTGTGGCCTCTTGTTTAGCAGAGGGACTGCACCTCAGTTGGGAGCTGTGATATCGTAATTATGAGGGAAGAGGTGAAGTTCATTGGCTAAGAACACTAAGTGTTCATATTAGCACATGGGTTCTATATTAGTCAGGGCTCTCTAGAGTAGCAGAACGTATAGAATGAATCTCTATTTATATATATATATTGGATTTATTAGAATTACTTATAGCTTATAGCTGAACTAATCTAACAATAACTGGGTATGAACAGAAATCCTAAAAATCCAAAAGTTACCAGTCCACAAGGCATGTAATAGTTGGTTAATTAGGTTAGTCAAAAGAGCGCTTTGACTGCTGGGCTTCAATAATCTGAGAGTTGGATCTTCATGATCAGTGTCAGGAAGAGGAATTGGACAAATAAGAAAATAGAACTATGTGGCTAGCTTTGTAATCTAACAGTTTAGCGGACAGAGTGAATAGGGGACAGAGTGAATGGTAAGACCTTCCATTGCCGTGTTTCCTATGCTTGAGCTTACTAGAGCCCTTTAAATGAGACAGAGTCAGATCGATCTCTGTGAGTTCAGGGCCAGCCTGGTCTATAAAAAGCATTTCCAGTACTGCCAGGACTACATAGAACAACACTGCCCCAGTAAATCAATAATAAAATAATGGTCAATTATTTGTAGTACATATATATATATGTATGTATATACACATATATACCTAGCAACTTATATTATATGGATTTTATAGTGTAGGTGACTACTGCATGTCTTAGGATTTCTCTCACAGGCCACAATAAAAATTTCTGTATATTAAAGAGTTATAAATAAGTTTTCCGGTTGAGGATAAAAAAAAACCTATCATGTGAACTTTTCCAAAAAGTCTTATCTATGTCCAACAAAGTACTGAGCAGTCTCCAGAAAGAGTTTAATCGGTTTGAAAAAAATCAAAAATACTCTAAGAATGAGGAACCTGAAAAAGACAAGACATAGAAATACTGCTATATTATATTTCATTGTACCATCTATATTTTAGTGGGAAAGAAAGGAATCATCTGTGACATCTGCTCAAGGTACCTGATTTTATTTGGAAAGAAATGTTTTTATTTTTCTGAAGCATAAGAAATTAGATATTCAACAAGACTTTGTGCATGGCATTATGGGCCAGACTCACTCAGCATGAAAACCCAGAGAAAATGGTTCAAAATATCTGGGACTAGTTTTTGTTTGAATGATTTTTGTCATTGTTTTGTTTTGTTTTGTCTGTTAAAGAGTTTTTTTGTTCTCAATTGGGAAGTTTAAAGTTAAATCATTTTGACGGATCCCATTCAAGGCAGAGTAGGAAACAGGGGGTAAATATGTGCAATTTATTTATGTTTCTCCTCTAGCAAAATCCCTAAGATATTTCAGAAACCTTCTCACATATAATATTTGTAGTCACCCTGAAGGGCCAGAGATAGTGTTCCCAATCTACTATCTACTAAGACATAGAAAACTATAGAAGTTGTTGTTTATGTGACAGAATTTTCCTGGGAGAATACAAAACACAGACACACATACAGATAGATACATGGATGGATAGATAGATAGACAGACAGATAGATAAGCAGACAGATACATAGAAAGATAGATGATTGATAGGCACACAGAGACACAGACAGACTCACGTAGACACACACACACACAGACAGTTCTAATCACCCTAAAAAGGGATCCCTTATCAGACCAAAGTACTGATTGTATAAATATTCAGTTTGGTGATACAATGAGCTTGTCATTGGGGTTTCTAACAGTGTTAAGGAGGTTAACCCTTCCTTAAATTTTTAGCACTCAGAGATAAAGGGGGAAAGAATCCTCTTGAATTGACATGCTGCTTAGCCTAAAGCCATGGCATAATAGGCCAATACCCCATCAGAAATAGTCCATACTATATTTATGGTTAGACATTCGTATCACTCTTGTCCACATGACCATCTGTGGTAATTTGAATGAGAAAAGCTACATAGGCACATGGATTCAAAACCTTGGTTGCTAGTTACTGTTTGGTAAAGGGACACATGGCATTCCTGGTATAGGTATGCAATTAGAGATGGTTTTGAAGTTTCAAAAGCCCACAGCAGGCACAGTCTCTTTCTCTCCCTCCCTCCTTTTCTCCTTCTCCCTTCTCTGTAACATGAAGGCCTGGTTGGTTTCTGTCCTCCCACCAGGTCCCACAGTCATTAGGTCCCAAGGAAAATCACACAGAGTCTACATTAGATATAAACTGACTGGCTCATTAGCTCAGGCTTCTTACAGCTTATATTAACCCATTATTCTTATCTATGTTAGCCACATGGCTCAGTACCTTTTTCAGTGGAGCAGGTCACATCCTGCTTCTTCTACAGTCTGAGCAGGAATCTCGAGAGAGCTTCCTTCTTCCCAGAATTCTCCTGTTCTCCTCACCCCGCCTCTACTTCCTGTCTGGTTGACCTGCCTATAATTCCTACCTGGCCAATCAGCATTTATTTAAAACATGATTGACAGAAACAGACAACTCTCCTGCACCACTTCTCATCTCCCTCTCTAAACGCCACTGTCCCATATCTTCCTGCTGAACACAGATAAGTATTAAAGTTCTCAGTTTCTCTCTTTGCTATGCTGCCCGTTTACACTTTCTTCCATGATAATCATGGACTAACCGTTTGAAATTATAAATAAGGCCTTAACTAAGTGTTTTCTTTTTAAGCCCTAGGTTATGGTATCTCTTGACAACAATACCTAAGATTCCAATGTAGAAGAAGCCTTTTAATTCTCACACCAAAAGAATTTTTTTCAAAGAGCTAAGTAAATTTTACAGAAGTAGCGATTTACAAGTTTCTAGTTAGAACAGTTTTATCTTCAGCAAAAAGAACTTTCGATCTCAGTAGACATAAGTAGTGGCTGCTTCTTAAAGGTGAAGAACAGATGTATCACATGTTCACTAAAGAGAAGGGGACAAGCACGATTACAAAAGCAGAAGCAAGCAGTGTAGTGTTACTTCTGTTGTCACTGATAAGACACTGTCTGCTCTATTGCTTGCTCGTTTCTTTGTAACTGAATATTGCCTAAGTAAGATGATTAATCATAATTAATGGCAAAACTTGTTGTTTTTTCTTTGCCCTTCAACAGGAGGATCAGTGAGGGGTTATTCACAAGAGCAGGGATGACTCAAAATCAGCTGCATCACCAGAAATCATACCACAACCCTGGAGCTGATCCCAAGATATCACATCTAACTACATCAGCCCAGGACTCATAAAGGCAAAAAACACAAAGTTACAGTTTTGGGATGAGTTAGCTTATATTCTTTCTTGTAATCAGAACTTTATTTTGTATTAGAGGTTTGTAGAACCCTTCTGTTATCCTGAGTAATCAAACAGTTTTTATAAAAGAGGAACAAGATGTTACCTCCAATATCTTGCAAGAACAGCTGAAGCAGGAAGAGATTTTTCTCAAGACTTGGTAGTTTTTAAGAATAACCCAACTATTCCCAGAAAGGGGGAAATAGAATGACAGAGCACAGCCTGTACAAGCTAGGGGTTTAAAATGCTAAAAACATTTTTGTTATCTGTATATGCATGTGTGTATACACCTATATCTTAAACATAGTAATTAAAATGTTACATGTATTGTTAACCTTTATAGGGCTATCTGTAGAGCAGGGAGTAGTGCAAAGATACACAAGGTTTACCTGAAACTATGAAACATATGCATTTGCTTTCTATGTTTTATGGAAGTATTTCCTAAAGAAATACATGTGGGCTTCTGACCATTGGTTGAACCTCTAGAGTCATCAGAGCAGGTTTTAGATGGGTCAGACAATACTGAATATAACGGCCTCTACATTTTTAGTTTGCTTTTCATTCTATTGTCTTTGTGTGTTGTGATATGTGTGAGTTGTGGCTATGAGGTATGAAAGACAATGTCGTGTGAAGCCAACTGTACTGGGAAGAAAGAAATATAAACCCTTGGGCAGGAGTGACTCATAGGGAGCATGTACGGTTACATTCAGAAGCCAATCTCCAGCAAGCTCCACA